>CAUYSK010068040.1:0-30539 GCA_963575035.1 Avahi laniger | reverse complement strand
TGCCTCAGCCTCCCGAGTAGCTGGGACAACAGGCATGTGCCACCATGCCCGGCTAATTTTTTCTGTATATTTTTAGTTGTTCAGATAATTTCTTTCTATTTTTTTTAGTAGAGACGGGGTCTTGCTCTTGCTCAGGCTGGTTTCAAACTCCTGAGCTCAAACAATCCGCCCGCCTCGGCCTCCCACAGTGCTAGGATTACAGGCGTGAGCCACCGAGCTGGGCCCTCTCCCTTATTTTTGAAGGCAAGTTTTGCCAGATAGGGAATTCTTGTTTACAGTTGTATTAGTCATGATTCTCCACAGAAACTGAACCAATAGGAAATTTGGAGATAGATGAAGAAATTTATTGGTTCAGATGATTATGGAGGCTGAAATATCCCAAGATCTGCAGTTGACAAATTGGAGACTCAGAAGAGCTGATAATATGGCTCCAGTTTGAAAATAATAAAGTAAAAACAATTAAAAACAATTTGGCATTGTCTTTTAAAATGGAACATGCACATAACCTGTGACACAATTCCACATCTAGTTTAAGTGAGAGAACTCTTTGGATGTGTGCACCAGGAGATATGTTCAAGAATATTTTGTAGAAGCATCGTTCGTAACAACAAAAACTTGTGAGGGCTCAAATATATATCAGGAGATAGAACGAATAGGTTGTGGCATATTCATACATTTAATGTTATATAGCAGTGCAAATAAATGACCTATAGCCACATGAGTCAACATTGATGATCTTAGAAACATAATATTTAGTGAAAAAATATATAATGTTTCTTCACTGAAAAGTACATGTAGTATGATACTACTTTATTCTTATTTATATATTTTTAAAAGGTGAGTTCTTGCTCTGTCGAGTATAGTGGTGTCATCACAGCTCACTGCAGCTGCAAATTCCTGGCCTCAAGTGATCGTCCCACTCAGCCTCCCAAGTAGCTGGGACCACAGGCATGCACCACCATGTCCCGCTAATTTTTTAAAAAATTTTTTTGTAGAGATGGGGTCTTGATATGTTACCCAGGCTGTTCTTGAACTCTTGGCCTCAAGTCATCCTCCTACCTTGGCCCTCCAAAGTACTGGGATTATAGACATGAGCCACCGTGCCCGGCCAGTATGATGCTATTTTAAATGAAAAACTTCAAAACAAGTTGAAAACTAAGTAACATATCATTTAATTATGCATAAATATAGGGTAAAATATTAAGGAAAAATAAGGGTATGATCAAGATAAAATTTTGGGTAGTGATTATCTATATGTGAGATGGGGCAGAAGTATAGAATTGGGGAAGAACACACCAGGATCTTGAAGATGCTGGTATGATATTCTACTTCTTATGTTCAGAGGTAAGTTAATCATGTTCATTTTATTATTATGCTTTATAACATATATCCACATGTAATAAATGTATTCTTTTGTATATATCAAGCACTTTATAATACAAAGTTAAAAACTTTCATAAATGTTTCATATAAAAATCCCTTTTTTAACATAAAAATGAAATTCATAGGAAAAAAGCTCCCAGCATTTCTAAAACTGAAGTAATCACTATTGTTTTTTAATCAACTGTTCTCTCCAGACTTTTCTCTTTATTGCCTCATACTACCTTCTCAGATCCTAAACCTTAATAATACTGTTAACTTCTTAATCCTCAAATTAATTTAATAATGCTAAATGCTAGGGATATTGTAATAAAGTTTTAAATAACTATTTTCTGAAGGTCTAAATGAATGAAGACAGTCTTTTTATCCTTTTTGTCTCTTATAATATCATGTCATTCAACGAGTTCGTTCTGTTCTCATCTATATATCTAGATTGATCTGTCTTTCAGTTTGTAGGGTCTCCATCTGGATTTCAGCCCTCCACTGCCACACCTGTACTGTTTCTCAACTGACCTTTCCGTTTGTACTCTTCTGTCTCCTTAGTTCATTCTTACCAATACTGGATTAATCTTTCCAAAACACTGCTTTGATCATTCTATACGGTTCTTCAGAAACCTTTAATGATTCCTTATTACAAAATGTTGAGGTACATATGCTATAATTTGGGTACCGGGCTTCTGTACTTTGGTTTTAACCCAGGGCCAGCACTCATTGCTCCTTCCTCGAGGGTACAGATACCTCTTTCTAGCTTCCCGGCCCTTGGTCATGGTACTGTGGATGAGCGGTGGGAAGGGATAGCTTGCCTGGATATTCTTACTATTCATGCTGTTGATAACCTTCAGACTTCCTCTTGCTTCAAATATATGGCTTTTGGGAGTTAGACCACTCTCTGAGCAACTCCTATATTTTGCAGCAATGTGTACTATTATATATATATATATTTTTTTTTTAACTTCAATAAGATCTTGTTTTCTATCTTTCTGGTATTCCTCCTGGTTTCTGGTCTGCCTTGATTTTCTAATCTGCTATGGTTTGAATTATTATCAGTGGATTCATCATTTTAGTGTGTTATTAGACAAAGTTCTTTGGGTGCCAAAAACAGAAACCTGTGATTGCTTACCCAAAGTGAGAGTTTATATTAACAGTGCAACAAAAGTATCTCTCAGAACTGATAAGCAGGAATTACAATTCATTTTTACAGGGAGCTGGAAATCAGGAACTACAAATTTTGTATCAAATTTCTGTGGATTTGGTGGGGAAAGAGGAAGGAAAGAGTGTATGTTTAGTCTACCTTTTAATTTAGTTTGACTCCACTTTTAGATTCAGTTTGCTCAGTAGATTCTTTTACAGGTACGGGGTTTGATAATAGGTATTCCCATTGTGTGACTGTCTAGTTGTACATGTCTAGTCTACTTTTACATTTACTGACCAGCAATTAAAAGCATAAGCGTGATGAATCTTCCATAAGTGTTGACATCAGTCGAAGTATTTCAAGTGACTTATATAAAACTCTTTGTATGTTCTTGAAAGTTTCATTAAGAAATGTGGATCAAGTATCATAATTTTAAAGCTTCCAGGGAAAATAATTTTTGTAAAGTTAGAATTAGTTCCTTCTGTTAATACTAATATGCATGTATGCCAAGAAAAAAGGGTCTACCAGAAAAAAGAAAGAAGGCAATATAATGTAAGTAATTTTCCCTACTTAAGCTTAGGGTTTTCATATTATAATTTCTCAAAAGTGGTACATATTTACCAGTTATTCTTGAATAGTTCCAGTGGCAGTCTTTCTTTGGATAATTAGTCATTTATTTTATTCGAAAAACTTAAATAATCAGATTATCAAGTTTTGGCAAGGATGTTTGGAAATGAGGTATTATATGATGATGGGAGTGTAAATTGATATAGCTATTGGAGAACAGTTGGGCAGTATCCAGTAAAATGGAAAATATACATATAACCCATCAAATTTACTTTTGTGTAGACTTTAGGGCAGTGGTTCTTAACAGGGGTGATTTTACCCCTCAAGAAACATTTGACAATGCCTGGAGACATTTTTGGTTGTCACACTTTGGGAGTATTATTGGCATCTAGTGGGTAGAGGCCCAGGATGCTGCTAAACATCCTACAATTTATAGGATATACCCCCATAATAAAGAACTGTCTAACTCAAAATGTCAAGGGTGCCAAGGTTGAGAAACCGTGCTTTAGAGAAGCCCTTACATGTGAATGTGAACAAAGAGACTTGTTCAAGGATATTTATTAAAGCATGAAATTTGAAAAATTAGACATAAGCTAAATGTCCATCAGGGGAATGGATAATAAAATGTTCCATGCATGTATAATTTAATACTTTATAATATAGTAGTTGAATGAAGTAGATACATCAATAGACCTCAAAAATAATGTTGAATGAAAAGAAGCAAGTGCTTTCAGTATGATCCCATTTATGAAAATTGAAAATAATATACGAAACACAATGTAGAAAATGAATTAGGAGGCACATGCCAATTTCATGACAGTGGTTGCTAATCAGAAGATGAGAAAAGAGGAATGGCTCTGACGGTGGTGAATAGTGAGCTTCAACTTTATCTCTAGTTGTTCTTTTATAAGTATACATAAAGTAAACCAAATATGGTTTTATATTTATGTGAATTTGAATACATAGTGTGATGTCTGTTAAAAATTCTGGTTGGTGGGAAGATTGATATTTGTATTATTACTGTTTTTTCTTATAGTTTTAAAATTTCTCAACAAAAAAAGCTCATCCGTGAATTTTTCATAGTACTTAATACAGCACATTACATGTTTGTGTTTCTTTTTTCAATTCTTCCTGTCCAGGAAGTTAACTTGGTTTCCTATGGAGAGAAGTATGACTATTTTTATATATTCATTGTTTATTTAGTTTATGTATGTGATTGTGAAGAAGCTATATTGACTGGCATTAATCATTAAATTTGTGCTTAATTCACAAAGATGAAAACCATCATAAAGAACTCCTAACAACTGTTTGTTTTATCTGATTTTTGTGTATTAGAATATATAGAAATAATTGGGTCTTCAGCAGAAACATGAAATATTTTTCCTATTTAGACATTTTGTTGCATTGATTTTGTTGTTGTTAAAGTATTTGATTATAGTATTTAAATCTTTTCAGTAACTATTCAGGAGATTAAATTTAGATATCTCAGTAATTCTAGGAACTTTAGAATCTTAACTAACATTTTCTGAGTAAGTTACACTTAACTATGAAATTCCATAAATCTGTTTAAGACAGAAATGGATATAATGTCATAGACAATTTTGTTTTGTTTTAGAACACAAGGATCAGTTTTTATATGGGCTAAAATATATGGACAGTAAAAAGAAGTGGGAATAGTGCACGACCTATAATTTTTTTTCTTAAGATGATATAAAAATAAGTATCTCAAATACAGTATAATTAAAAGTCATAATAACTATTCATGATATCCTTAAATTTAAATTATCTCAAATTACATAACTTAGATTAAAATTGCATTTATAATTATATAGAAGTTTATAATTTTTAAACAAAAAGCATTTACCAAAACTTATCCCAAAGTTTAGAAAACCCACTAATTTAAATTTAAAAAACTTAAAAGGCAAAGACATAAAGTATAACTAGAATGTTTGTATCCTCACAATACCTTGGAATAATAATATAAAAAAAATAAAAGGAAAAAAAAAAGAAAAAAGAAAAAAAAACTTAAAATAACCTTTGGTTAATGATTTTTATTTGTCCTTGTTACAGAGTACTTAAATACAAAAATAATAATTTATATCTTTTTATATGTAAATATCAATCCAATCAAAAGATGACTGAAAATTAATGACTTTATTTAAAAAAGAGACAGGTCTTAAAATTTTAGATTATATCTAATTTTTTTGTTAAAGGATTTTATACAAATTAAAGAATGGCTTAATTATAAAATTCATAAAGATAATTTAAGTTCATAATAATTTAATTTAAGCTCAAATATGTAATTACACATAGTTATAACTTCTAACTATAGAATTTGAAATAAGTCATATAACCTTCATGGATAATTTTTATAATTAGGTGAAAACAAGGCATGAATTATCTCCATTTGATATTCTGGCTAATATTTGCAATTTAATATTAGATTTAATCCTTAATTGCTGAAAAAGAGTTATCTATAACATGATTGTCACTTATTCTTCTATAATACAATATGTAATACCTTTTAAGGATCAACCATTTAAGAAACAAATGTTACATAAAAAATTTTAAAAGAACATCTCACTAGTGGGGCATGTGTGTGCGTGCGTGTGCGTGTGTGTGTGTGTGTGTGTGTATGTGTGTGTAAGTAGATAGAGTTGATTCTTTGGTGGACTCAATGTCCTTATTAGATTAGCTTCCCTTTGAGTATAAAATAATGTGCTCTTCCAACAAAGGCATAAGGTTCTGGTTTGAGCAGAGGGGCAAGACCTTCTAGCTCAACTCTTTTTAGAAAGTGAAGATGTTAATATAAGTGTAAAGATGGAACATTCTTTTCAGGTGTTACTTTTTGTAAGATATTATGGTGTGGGAAAGGAATTAACACAATTATTTCAAGATAATATACTCAACAGGAAAGAAAATGAATTACTGTAGCAATTTTGGGTTCTATTCCCAGACTCCATATGTATGAATTCAGTGTCTACTGAGATACTTATTAAGGGTGTTTAGGCAGGAAAGCTTATGGTTCTCTGTCTTATGATCTTAATTTTCTCCTATCAGGGATTTTAGTTATTAGCCTCTCCCTGTAATAAGTTCAGATCCTATTTTGACAGATGTAGAGATGAACTACTAGCCTTTTTTTTCCTCTGTAATTTCAAGCCATTTACAAATGTTAAGATAAAGAATTTGGGCTTTGTGGCTTGATTTTATGGATCAATTTAAAAAAAAATCTTTGCAATTTGCTTTTACTTAAAAGTCTATTTTTAAAGTACATTAATTTTTAGTTTATCTTAAAATTTGTTTACTTATTCACTTTCATATTTTAAGTAGGGATCAGGAAGTACAAGTGAAAAAGTTATAATTATGGGAAAATTTTCTTTTTTAATTTTTCATTTATATAGATTTAGGGGTACATATATCCATATGTTACATGGATATATTGCATAAGTGGTGAAGTCTGTGCTTTTTGTGTAGCCCTCAGCCAATTAGTGTTTTTAGTACCCATCAGGTAATTTCTCATCCCAAACCTCCCTTCCCCACTGCCAAGTCTTTAGTGGCTATTATTCCACTCTCTATACCTATGTATACTCATTATTTAGATCCCATTTATAAATCAGAACACGTGGTTTTGACTAACTTACTTCACTTAAGATAATGGCCTCCAGCCAAGCACGGTGGCTCACACCTGTAATCCCAGCACTTGGGGAGGCTAAGGTGAGAGGATTGCTTGAGGCCAGGAGTTCAAGACTAGCTTGGGCAACTTAGTGAGACCTTGTCTCTACAAAAGATAAGAAAAATTAGCTGGGTGTGCTGGTGCATGCCTATAGTCTCAGCTATTCTGGAGGCTGAGGCAGGAGGATCACTTGAGGCCAGGAGTGAGGTTGCAGTGAGTTTTGAATGTACCACTGTACTCTAGCCTGGGTGATGGAGCAATACCCCATCTCTAAAAACAAACAAACAAACAAGGATAATGGCCTCCAGTTCCATCTGTGGTGCTGCAAAAGACATTATTTCATTCTTTTTTTCTGACTGAATATACCACATTTTCTTTATCCAATTATCAGTTGATGGACTCTTAGGTTGATTTTGTATCTTTGCTATTGTGAATAGTGCTGTGACAAATGTACAAGTGCAGATATCTTTTTAATACAATAATTTCTTTTTCTCTGGGTAGATACCTAGTAGTGGGATTACTGGATGGAATGGTAGTTCTATTTTTAGTTCTTTGAGAAATCTCAATACGGTTTTCCATAGAATTTTTACTAATTTACATTCCCACCAACAGTGTTTGAATGTTCCCTTTTCTCTACATCCTCATCAACTTCTGTTCTTTTTCGACTCTTTAATAATGACCGTTCCGACTGGTGTAAAATGGTATCTCATTGCGGTTTTAATTGGCATTTCCCTGATGATTAGTGATGTTGAGCATCATTTTTTCGTATGTTTGTTGGCCATGTATATATCTTCTTTTGAAAAATGTTCATATTGTTTGTACACTTTTTAATGGAGTTATTTATTTTATTCTTGTTCAGTCGTTTGAGTTCCTTGTATAATCTGGATGTTAGTCCTTTGTCGGCTGCATAATTTGTGAATATTTTCTCCAATTCTGTATGTTGTCTGTTTACTCTGTTAATTATTTCTTTTGCTATGCTGAAGTTTTTTAGTTTAATTAGGTTCAATTTGTCTATTTTTGTTTTTGTTGCATTTGCTCTTGGAGTCATAGTCATAAATTCTTTGCTTAGGCCAATGTCCACAAGAGTTTTTCTTAGGTTTTCTTCTAGAATTTTTGTAGTTCCATGTCTTACATTTAAATCTTTAATCCATCTTGAGTTGATTTTTGTATGTGGTGAGAATCATATGTATATGAATCATACATACATGAATCAAGGTTCATTCTTCTGCATATGGCTATCCAACTTTCCCAGCACCATATATTGAATAGGGTGTCCTTTCCCCAGTATATTTTTACTCTACTTTTTTGAGGATCAGTTGGTCATAGGTATGTGGTTTTATTTCTGTGTTCTCTATTCTGTTTCATTGTTCTATGTTGTTATTTTTATACCAATACCATGCTGTTTTGTTTACTGCAGCCTTGTAGTATAATTTGAAGTAAGGCAACGTTGATACCTCCAGCTTTTTTGTGTTTTGTTTTTTGAGACAGAGTCTCGCTCTGTCACGCAAGCTGGAGCACAGTGGTGTGATCATAGTTCACTGTAGCCCCAAACTCCTAGGCTCAAGCAGTCCTCTTGCCTCAGCTGCGCACTGAAGGCAGGCACCACCACACATGGCTAATATTTTTAAATTTTTATTTTTATAGGGATGATGTTCTCACTATGTTGCTCAGGCTGGTCTCTTAACTCCTGGCCTTAAACGATCCTCCCTCCTGAGCCTCCCAAAGTGCTGGGATTACAAGTGTGAGCCACTGCACCCAGCTCAGCTGTATTCTTTTTGCTTAGGATTGCTTTGGCTATTTGGGATCTTTTTTGGTTGCATATGAATTTTAGGATTGTTTGTTTTAATTCTGTGAAAAATGATGGTATTTTGATAGGAATTGCATTGAATCTGTAAATTGCTTTGGGCAGTATGGTCCTTTTAACAATATTGATTCTTTGGATCCGTGAGCATGGGATATTTTTGCAATTGTATGTGTCATCTGTGTTTTCTTTCATCAGTGCTTTATAGTTTTCCTCATAGAAATTGTTCACTTTCTTGTTAAATATATTCTTAGGTATTTTATTTTACTTTTTGTAGCTATTGTAAATGGATTGAGTTCTTGATTTGGTTTTCAGCTTGGTTGTTATTGGTGTATAGAAATGCTACTGATTTCTGTCTGTTTATTTTGTGTCCTGAGACTTTATTGAATTCTATTTTTAAATCTTGGGATTCTTTTGGAGGAGTCTTCAGGGTTTTCTAAGATCATATTATCAGCAAACAGATAATTTCACTTCTTCTTTTCCAATTAGGATGCCTTTTTTTTTTTCTCTTGCTTGATTGCTCTGGCAAGGACTTTTAGTACTGACTGTGTTGAATAAGACTAGTAAAAGTAGGCATCCTTGTCTTGTTCCAGTTCTTAGGGGAAAGCTTTCAACTTTTCTGTGTTCAATATAATGTTGGCTATAGGTTTGGCATATATGACTTTTATTATTTTGAGGTATGTTCCTTCTATGCCTAGTTTGTTGAGAGTTTTTGTCATGAGAGGGTACAGAATTTTATCGAATATTTTTTCTACATCTATTGAGGTGATCATAGGGTTTTTGTTTTTAATTCTGTTTATGTGGTGAATCACATCTATTGAATGGCATATGTTGAATCATTCTTGCATCCCTGGAGTAAAATCCACTCGGTCATGGTGTATTATTTTTTTGATGTGCTGTTGGATTTAGGTTGGTAGTATTTTATTGAGGATTTTCGCATTTATGTTCTTGAGGGATATTGGTCTGCAGTTATCTTTTTTTTGGTTGTGTCTTTGCCTGGTTTTGATATCAGGCTGATTACTGGCTTTGCAGTATGAGTTAGAAGGAGAGGATTTTCTCCTTCTTGATTTTTGGGAACTATTTCTATACAATTGGTACCAGTTCTGGTAAAATTTGCCTGTGAATCCGTCTGGGCCTGGACTTTTTATTTTTAGGGGCTTTTTTTGTTTTTTTATTAATGATTCAATCTTGTGCCTCATCGTAGGTTGTACAGGGTTTCTATTTCTTCCTGGTACAGTCCTGAGAGGCTGTATGTTTTTAGGAATTTATCCATTTCCTTTAGCTTTTCTAGTTTGTGAGTATGTAGTTCGTAACATTCTTTGATGATCTTTATTTTTGTGGTATCTGTTCTAATGTTTACTTTTTCATTTCTGATTATTTATTTGTATCTTGGTTAATTCAGCTTGAGGTCTATCAATTTCATTTATCTTTTGAAAGAACCAACTTTTCATTTTGTTGATCCTCTGTGTTTTTTTGTCTCAATTTCATTTAGTTCTGTGAACTTAGTTATTTCTTTTCTTCTGTTAGCTTTCAATTTGATTAATTTTTGTTTTTCTAATTTCTTGAGGTACCCCATTTAGTTGTTATTAATAATTTGTAATTTCTCTGTTTTTTTGATGTAGCCATTTAATGGTGTAAACTTTCCTCTTAGCACTGCTTTTGATGTATCTCAGAGGTTTTGGTATGTTGTGTCTTTATATTAATTTGTTTCAAAAAATTTTTTAATTTCTGTATTGATTTCATCATTGACCCAAAGATCATTCAGGAGCAAGTTGTTTAATTTCCATATATTTGTATAGTTTTGAGAGTTCCTCTAAGATTGATTTTCATTTTTTTTTCCCCCACTGTGGTCTGAGAAGATACTTGATATGATTTTGATTTTTTAAAAAAATTATTGACACTTGTTTTGCGGCCTCTTTCCTGGTCTATCTAGGAAAATGTTTCATGCCTCAGTGAGAAGAATGTATATTCTGCAGTTGATGGGTAGAAAGTTCTATAAATGTCTGGTAGGGTCCAATTTAAGTTCAGTGTTTCTGTGTTGATTTTCTATCTTCATGATCTGTCTAGTCCTGTCGGTGAAGTGTTAAAGTCGCCCACAATTATTGTATTGTTGTCAGTGTCTTTACTTAGGTCTTATAGTATTTGTTTTAAGAATCTTGGTGCTCTGCTGTTGGGTGCTTATATGTTTAAGATTCTGCCAACCCATATCTTTTAAGTGGTGTATTTAGTCCATTTACATTCAGAGCTAATATTGATATGTGAGTTTTTTTTTTCTGTCATAATGTTGATTTTTACCTAGTTTCTTTGTAGTCTAAATTGTGCAATTGTTTTATAAGAACTGTGAATTTTAAGCTTTTGTGTTTTTTTATGATGGTGAGGAATCTTTTGTTTCCATCTTTAGAAATCCCTTGAGGTCTAGTGGTGATGAAATCCCTTAGCATTTGTTTATCTGGGAAATACTTTATTTCTCCTTTATTTATGAAGCTTAGTTTAGCAGGATACAGAATTGTGGCTTACAGTTTTTCCCCTTAAGAAAATTTAAAATGGGACTTCATTCCCTCCTGGCTCATGAGATTTCTGCTGAGATGTCTGTTGAATGATGGGATTTCCATTATAGGTGATTAGACACTTCTAAGGATTTTATTATTTTTTTCTCTTTTCATTGACTTAAGATAGTCTGATAGTGTGTGTCTTGGTGAAGATTATTTTCAGTGTATTTTCCTGGTGTTTTCTGAACCTCTTATATATGGATATCTACATCTCTAGCAAGAATAGGGGAAATTTTCCTCGATTATTTCCTAAAGTAGGTTTTCTAAACTAGAAAATTTTATTTTCTCTCAGGCACACCTGTGTCTTATAGGTTCAGTCATTTCACATAATCCCCATACTTCCTGAAGGCTTTGTTCATTTTTAAAATTCTGTTTTCTTTATTTTTATCCTACTGAGTTAATTTGAAAAACCTGTCTTCAAGTTCTGAAATTCTTTCTTCTACTTGGTCTATTCTACTTTTAAAGCTTTCAACTGTATTTTGTAAGTCCTTCAATGAATCCTTCATTTCCAGATGTTCTATATGGTTTTGTTTGTTTTTAAGTATTTGTTTCTTTAGTAAATTTTCATTCCTATCCTGGGAATTGTTTTTCCTGATTTCTTTTTGTAAGTTTTCAGCTTTCTCTTGGATCTCATTGAGCTTCCTTACAATCCGTATGAATTGAATTCTTTATCTGTCATTTCAGAATTTTCATTTTGGCGTGGCGCCATTGTTAGAGAGCTAGTATGATCTTGTTGGAGGCATTGAAGCACTGCTTTTTTATACTGCCAGAGTTCTTACCCTGGTTCCTTCTTATGTGGAGAGGCTATCACTTCTTATTTTGAATTTACTTTCATTTGGATGGGACTTTTTGATATTCAAAATTTTTCTCCTTGAAGATGTGATTGTAATGTATGTTGTGTTTGGTCATTTCATTGTAATTCTTGGTGCTTTTAGGGACCATGGCTCTGTGTGAGTTTCTTGGTTATAGACACCTTTGTGCGGTGTCTTTCTCATATGTTGATTGTAGTAGCAGTTTACTTGGCATATGTGAAGGTTCACTCCTCACTGCGTTCCACTGGACTGGGATTGCAAAGATTTTTATCTTGATCTCTAGTACTGTGCCCTTCCATAAGCAGGTTTTGTATTGGGTTTTGCAGTTCAACCTTGAGGCCAGTAGGTGGTGCTAACGGGTAAAAGCCAGCTGTGGCAGAAACTGATGGGTATGTGTTTGATCTTTGTTTTCGGGGAGGGCCTCATTGTTGTTTTGGGTGATGAACAGACAACTATGGAATGCCTGCCTGATACAGTGAGTTCCCTGCTCAGCCACGGAGTGGGGTTCAAAGCTATGCAGGGTTGGAATGCCAAGCTCACCCACCTATACCCCAGTGATGTGCACAGGCTCCATCCCTGATTTGGGGAGGGGATATCCTGGTGGATTGTGCTGAGTTCTCCACAGGCGATAGGGGGCTGCACTAGCTTCATGTCCTGGTCTGGCAGGAACTAGAGCAATTTCCTTAAAACACCCTGTCCTGGAGCTTGTGACTTTCAGTTCAGTTGGACACTGTTGTCTATCTCCAGGCCACAATGTCTCTGGGAGCCACAAAAAATGCATGTCTCATGGCTCTCTGTTGGAATAGTTTCAGGGCAGAACCTCTTCCTTGGGACAGCTTTGTAGCTCACATGTTCTCTGCAGGAATGCTACTACTCTGTGTAAAGAGGGAGAGGGGCCCTGCCTTTCAGCATTTGTGGGTGGTATTAATACCAGATGTCGTGGTGCCAGCAATTTGGGTCGGCCCAACCTCAGACCCCAGGAGGAGTGTTAAGGTGCTAGCAGTGGTAGACTAGCTCAGGCAATCCCCAGTCCATACACCCCTGTCTAGCAAGCTCAAATCCTAGGGGACCAGACTGACTCTGAGGCAGCATACTTGTCCTCAGGCCCACAGGGTTCAAGTACTAGCTGTGTTAGTGCAGGGAGGCCTAGTCACCTGGTGGCCAGTGGAACACTTAGGTGGAGGCAGGGTGGGTGCTACAGGCCTGCTGGTAGGGAGAGCAGGCCCATTTCAGTGAGAGTAGCAGGGAATGCAGGATGCAGACCTCCAGGGCCTGCGTTCCCAGAATGGCACCGGGCTGCAGCTGGAATGCTCAGGTGAGGGCTGGGCAGTTTTGCCATGGGCCTGCCAGTAGGGAGGATCGGCCCCTCTCAACAGAGGCAGGTAGGTGTGAGGCATGCAATCTGCTCTTGTCCCAGTCTATGGGAACATTTTCTCCATGTGGATGTGTCTATATATGTAGGTATGTTTTTTAAAGCCTTCCTTTTTCTCTCAACAGATTAGACTTGAAGCAGCTAAGAAGACATATACAAATGTGATTATAACTTTGAGTAAAAACTCAAAAGGTACTATGGAATGTTTCATTTTTCTTTTTCTTTCTATCAGAATGTATTGGTAGTTAGTTAAACTTGGTGTGGGCTGTCAGAATTTGAAATTACAAGGTCAAATATTCTCCTAGCCTGAACATTGTATCTGATAAAATAATGAATTTTCTTTTTTCACTTCACCATAAATTCCAGCTTAAATCCAACTTTATTCTATACTACCAAGTCGTTTGGTGGCTCGTATCTGCTCAGGCATTAACTCTGTATCAGTACAGCTATGGAATAGTTCAGAGAAAGAATTTTTTTGTCTTTAAGGACCTTGCCCTTGAGCTTTTCAGAATGGCTTAAACTTTTGATTCTTCGTGGTTAAGTATGGATGACAGTTTTTGCCTGGGTAGGCCTTCGTTTACTTAAGCCTGACGGAAGTTTTAATCACTCAGCCCAGTTTTTTTCTTTTAAAATTCTTTTTTATACACTTGGAGGTAGTGCCATATGAATCTTATTAAGGTTCAGTAAGCTATTAAATTTTAAAAATCTTGCTAAATTGTTTGGATTTGATGAAGCTGAATCAAATAAGTTAATGCATCATTTCGTTTAGTTTATTTGTTGGATATGCCTAATGATTGTCCTTTCAATTTCATGTGATGGGGAATGATGCTAAGAAGCAGCTGTTGATTAGATTTTGGATATCTTTCTCTCTTTACATTGTTACATTCGATTTACATATCTTGTGTATTTTTTGATGGTGTTCACTATGTTCTTTCATTTTCTAAGCTTTTAGCCATTATTATATCTGTTCTATAAAACCAAGATCCCATGGGGTTATTGTGATGCTTCAATTAGGTATATGTCAAATATTTGAAAAACAACCAAACATTTATGCAGATATTATTATGATTCTTTTGTAGGAGATATGATGCCATAATTTCTGTTTTACTAAGTAGGTTTAAATTTAAATTTGATTTCTACTATAAGTCTGAGCAGGGTCTTTTAAATGAACTACATTTAAAAGTAAAGGAATATTTTGTGCTTGGGGGATTTGACAGGTAAAGTGTGCCAAAGTATTATGTAGCTCACCTCACATTGAAGAGGACAGTTAATGAAAATTGGAATCCTGTTCATTTCAATATAATTGAAAATATATGCAGCCTCTGCTAATATAAGATTGTAATTTTTTTATTTCATAAAGTTACACATTAAAAAAATCCCCTAATTTATTAAGCTAAACACAATTTTGGCAGTAGGGATAGGATATTTCTACTGGGAGAGGAAATCTTTAGCTCCTGCAATTTTTTCTCTAATAACTTTCTTTACTAAGTCCACTTGTCCCTGTTATGTTTATTTAGAGTACATCCAGTCCTATTTCTTAGTTTAAAAATAAAGGTAGGAAATGCTGATTTGGGATTGTGTTGTAATTGTGGTAGATTTAGCCTCTAAAGTGATGAGAAATTACCCACATATTCAACTCTCTTTACAATATGTCTCATCTTTACTAAAGGTCACAGAAGGTCTCAGACCTTCCATCTGTGTCTTTGATTAGTCTGGAAAATTTTCAAACATTATTTATTTGAATATTGTGTGTGTTCTTTTTTATATCCTTTTATGCTCCTGATTTATTTGTATTTTAGACCAGCGCTACTCGAAGTGTGATCTTTAGATCAGTGCATCTCTGCAAACTGATTTTACTGGTCTGTAACGAATGAAAGACAGAAATTCAGTATAAGCATTTACAAACTTCTGTAGCAATTTGACATTACCATAATATCTATTAAGTATATGAGTTTTTTAAAAATTAACTTTTATTGCAGTTTACAAAAGTTTTCTCTCCAATGGATTGACAATTTAAAAAATAGTTTTTCATCAATAGTTTCAGAAGTATTTTGTTTAGACCTTGCTCATTCTGTTCTTTATGTCTTTTAACTGCTCTTACATAGTTTCTTTCTGTGCCTCTGAACTGTATTTTAGATAGATTTTAAAACATCTTTTTCTGTTCACTAATTTTCTCTATTTGAAAGAGTTGATTTGTATCAACTCTTAAATTTTACAGTGAATTAAAATTTTTACTGATGTTTTTTATTTCTTAAAGTGTCTGTCTTTAATTCATCACAGACCAGTAAAATCAGTTTGTCGATGAACGTTGATCTGAAGACTGCACTTTGAGTAGCACTGGTCTAAAATACAAGTAAGTCATGTAGATAGCCTTTCTGTTGCTTGAAACATTCTTGATTTTCTGTAATGTAATTCTGTTTTCTCTTGTGTGTGTTGGCTCTCATTCATTGTGTCTGATATTCCTTGTATGTTTGTTTGATTGATTGATGGACTGATTGATTTATTAATTACTTGAGTAGTGTTTTTTGAAAAGGTGTTATTCTTTGAAGCCTGGATTGAAGTTATTTTCTTTCGTTTAAGAACACTGTAAATGACAACTTTGTGTAAGATTTATTGGATCATACAAGTAGTGAGAATTTAGTCTGAGAACCTTTGTGGAGGCCACTTTATGGTTACAGTGTCAGGAGAATTGATAAAACATTCTCAAAATGACAAAATTATAGAGCTGGAATGCCAATTAGTGGCTGCTAGGGGTTAGGGATGGTGGGTGTGACGGCGTGTGGTGGGTGTGACCGTAAAGGGATAGTGGAGGGAGATTTTTGTGGTGCCCCTTTGCTGGATGTAGCCTTTTGGCATACTAACTTTACATAGGTGTTTCCTTTTGATAGATTCCTTGCAATCTTATCTCATCAACATTAGGCGTATACACTCAGGATGAAAGCTGGTTTCTGGGTTTGCTTACTTTTTCCTAAGGTTTCTGCTTTCATTTGTATATAACTTATGTGGATACTGTACTTTCTTGCTAGCTAATCAGCTATTTAAAACAGATTTCCCCCCTAAGTTTTAAAGTTGTATCTAATAGTATCAAGGTATCTGGTTTTCCATACTGCTGGAAAGCAGCGTCCCTGTCTATCTATAATTTAGTCTTATCAGGTATGGCTATTTTATGCCTCGGTTCTCTTATATTTTTGTTATTATAATTATTTTTCCTTTTTTCTTTGATCTATCAGACTTTTCGTACAAACCATCACAGTCTACTCCTAGTTATTCTTTCTAGCTTTGTTTCCCACTGTTCTTTGATTAGCCATATTATAGTTTATTAAAGACATCATTGTAGCCACTGTTTACTTATCATTCCATCGTGTTTAAATGCTCTCTCTTCTTTTTAACTCTCACTGGTTCTTCTAGCACTGATGACATTTTGGGCTAAATAATTGGTTTTTGTCAGAGGATTGTCCTGTGCATTTTAAGATGATTAGCGGCATCCCTGGCCTCTACGCTCTAGATGCAAATAATATCTCTCATTTGTGACAGCCTAAAGTTTCTCCAGACATTATCAACGTTCCCTGGGGGCAATATCTGCCATAGTTGACAACTGCTCTTCTAGCCCTATATGATTTTGGTCTCAGCCAAGGAGACTTCTCTGAATATCCCTGCCTGCTGTGACATTTTACCTTCTAAATTTTTTGAGTATGTATTGTCTGGATTATACATTTGCCTTTTATTATATTTTGGTATAAATTTCTAATTCATTTTTCTCTTTCTTTCTTGACTTGTGTGTCTCTTATTTTCCAATTTCTAGAAGGCTGGGACCATATATTCCACTTTTTTGTTTCTTTGATATTTCGATCAACCCCATGCACTTGTTAGTAGTTTTAAACACAATTGCTTGCATTTTCTCTTATTTTTCCTTTTTTTTTTTTTTTTTTGAGACAGAGTCTCACTCTTTTGCCTAGGCTAGAGCGAGTGCCATGGCGACAGCCTAGCTCACAGCAACCTCACACACTCCTGGGCTCAAGCAGTCCTTCTGCCTCAGCCTCCCGAGTAGCTGGGACTACAGGCATGTGCCACCATGGCCGGCTAATTTTTTCTATATATTTTTAGATGTCCGATTAATTTCTTTGTATTTTTAGTAGAGACGGAATCTCGTTCTTGCTCAGGCTGGTTTCGAACTCCTGAGCTCAAACAATCCACCCGCCTCAGCCTCCCAGAGTGCTAGGATTACAGGCGTGAACCACTGTGCCCGGCCTATTTTTCCATTTTTTATGTGGTGATAATGGGGGTTTTGGAAAGTAAATCACTCTAGAAAACGTGGAGAACTTTGAGGTATTCTAAAATTTGCGACTCTGTTAATGGTAATTATGAGACTTTCAGACAATAGAATTAATACCTATATATTAATAAAAATTATGTGTATACCCTATCGTAACTCTGAAAAATTCAAGACAATTGAGATAGTTATAAAAATAAAAGAAGGATATAATTTCTGTTTGATGTGTTCATTATATAAGTCACCAGAAAAATGTACAGTAGGGCAAAATTTTTAAAAACGTAAACTGAGAAATACAGAAAGTGGAAGGATCGTAGAAGCATGAAGGACAAATGATTAGTTCTACAAAGTGAGATGAGCAAAGTAATATGTCAGGGTAAATTGTTAGGAATGATGGATATAGCATCTGGTTAGGAGTGACTTGTGCAAAGCTGAGAAACATGATATGTGAATGCTCTTAAGTTGAATACAAGTTGGGCACAGGGAAGTTGGCTACTTACTACCAATTAAAGAGAAACATAATTATAAGCATAGTATGTGTTCATTCTAGAAAAGTTCAAAAGTAATGAAATATATGGATAAAATAAAATTTAGTTACAGTTCCTAATACCAGAGCTAAATCACCATTTTAGTTAATTTCATTCTCTTAAATTATATATGGTCTCAGTTTCTCTCTCTAGATATAGCTTTATGATGGGCCTATATGTATAGATACACATTAGGTCATTAAATATGAAATGTCTGATTTCGAATCAAAAGTGTAGTTTATTATATCTCAAGAAGCAGTAAATGCACCTGAATTATTGACATGGTTTTGCCATGTTAACAGTAGCTCATTTATGCCAACAGCGAATTAGCCTGGAAAGCGAGTGATGATGAAATCGTGAAAGGTGTTTATCACAGCTTGTTGAGAATTGAATATTTTTCCTTTCAAGAAGTGATCCAAAGCCTGGAAGAAGCTGTAGTCAGTTGCTGTAAGGTCTGATGAATACAGTGTATGACAGAGTTTCCAAGTCCAGCTTCTGTAGTTTGAGCAGTGTTGGTTTGTGCAACATGGTTGAGCATTGTCTTGCAAGAGGATCGGCCTGTCTCTATTGACTAGTCTTGGCTTAACTGCAAGCATCCTCATTTCATCCAATAGGTTGCAGTAGACATCCGCTGTACTCAGTTGACCAGATTTCATGAAGCCGTAGTGGATGATATTAATACCAGCTCTGGACCACGAAACTGACACCATTAGCTTTTTTTGATGAATATTTGGTTTTGGACTGTGTTTCGGCACTTCATCTTTATCCAGCTATTGTGCTGAACGCTTGAGATTGTCAAAAAGAACCCATTTTTCATCACATGTAACAATGCGGTGTAGAAATGATTCACCTTTATGTTGTGACAGCAAAGAAAGGCAGGTTTCGAGATGATTTCTCTTCTTACGCTCTTTTAATTCACGTAGAATCCATCTACCCAGCGTCTTTACCTTGCCGTTTTCTTTCTAATGATCCAATATTGTTGGAATAGTGAGGTCAAACCCTGCTGCTAATTCACATGTAGGTTGAGATGCATTTGCTTCCACTACAGCTTCCATCTCGTCATTATCCAGCCTGGTGTCAGGTCACCCATGTGGCCCATTTTCAAGGTTAAAACCACCAAAATGGAGCTTCTCAAACCATCCACGTACCGTGTGTTCATTGGCCACATCTTTCCCAAATACTTGCTGATATTTTGAGCTGTCTGCGCTGCATTGGTTCCATGATGTAACTCATATAACACGAATTTTTTACTTATCCATGTTGTCACAAAAATTGCTCTAAAAAACATTTGAAAGATAATCACAAGCCAAAATGTGCATTCGAAAGACTGAGGATGTACCTTCACAATAAACATAAAACAAGAAGCATCAAAGTGAAATGTCAGAGATATCAACTGTCAAACTTAGTACTTAAGGAAATCGGACATTTCATACTTAATAATCTGTATGCATATGCACACCATATTGTATGTATATATGTATATTTTGTATATTTATATAAAACCAGGGTATGTTAGTCTGTTTTATCTTACTATAAAGGAAATACCTGAGGCTGGGTAATTTATAATGAAGAGATTTATTTGGCTCACAGTTCTGCAGACTATATAAGAAGCAGCATGCCAGAATCTCCTTTTGATGAGGGCTTTAGGGATCTTCCAATCAAGGTGGGAGGTGAAGGGGGAGCAGACAGGTTATATGGCAAGAGAGGGAGCAAGAAGGGGATGAGGTGGTGGCAGGCTCCTTTAAACAGTCAGCTCTAGCCTGAACTGATAAAGTGAGAACTCACTCATTATCACAGGGAGGGTACTAAGCCATTGATGAGGGATTTGCCCCCCCCCCAACCCAGACCCAAATACCTCCCACCAGGCCCCACATCCAAAACAGGGGATCAAATTTCAACATAAGATTTGGAGGGGAGAAACATTCAAACCATATCAAGGAATTATTGTATATGAAATGTTTTATATCCTCTTATTGTTTAATTGTATGAACATTTTTCATATCAGTAAAATTCTTAAGAGTGACATTTCGTGACTACATAGCATTGTATTCTGAGATTATCCCCAAATTTATTTAACCATTCTGCTGTTGTTAAACATTTAAGTTTTTCTTCATTTTTATTAATATAAACCTCTCTAATGAAAATCTTTGATTAAATCTTTCATTTTCTTTGAGGACTTGTAACCTCCGCTGTGTTCTGCCTCTTTTGATTTACCTCACACAATTTATTCTGTCTGTCTTCCTTAGTGCTGTAGCTGGGTACATTGGCAGTGTTGTAGACTGTATTTCCTAGCCTTCCAAGTGGTTAAGTGTGACTAACAGACTGTTACGGTTTATGAGATATTAGCTGAAATATACTGAGAGATGGGAACAGGTAAGGCCTTTCTTCCCCTTTCATGTTTCTTCCCCCTTTCTGCTGCCTGCAATGTTGAGCGTATTAGCCAGAATTCCTATAGCCTTCTTGGAATATGAGGCAACTTTAAATAGAAACAGTATATGGGAGAGCAAAAAGATGGAAGGAAGGAACTTGGGCCCTGATACTTGGAGCTGCCATATCAGCCTTTGATTGTCTACTTACAGCTGGATATTTACATGGGGGAAATAAATTTATCCCCCTTTCCCCCTCTCTCTTGTTTGTCATTATTTGACTATTATTTTTGGTTTGGGAGGGGTGTGACCTAATCCTAGCTCATAAAGAATATCATTGTTTAAAGGCTCCATGTAGTAATGTAATTGGTCAAATATAAGGAAATACGCATTGTGTCATGGTAGACTGTAGATCCATGTGGAAAACTGATATCTGTGTTGACATTGGAGAGAAATTAATTGATGTTGAAAGAAAAACACTTAAATTGATACAGAAAATACATGAGTTCTGAAACTATTTGATTATATTGCTGAATTTTGTTCTCAAGTGCTTTTAATAATTATAGCAAATATTTCAGGAAACACTTGGTAGCTTTTAGGCAAAAAACAAAACACTGAAGATTATATATTGCATCAGAATAATCCCAGCCTTATGAATTTTTAATATTATTAAATATTTTAGCTAGTCACTTTGATGGGATCAGTTCATAAATGTAACTTTTAATGCTCTCATATTAACTTTGAAAAATTTTGATATATGAAATTTTTAAAAAACATTTTTATAAATATAGACTAACTGTTTTTTAATATTCTAATCAAGAAAGTTAATCACATCTTTGGATAAATAAGTGAAGAATACACCTTTAAAAAATCAACCAAAACGTTTGTACCCCCATAATATTCTGGAAAAAAAACTTAAAAAGAATAAAACAAAAAAGTTAATTACTATTTATGCAGTTTTAGGTATACAGAAAAATTGAGCAGAAAATACAGAGAGTTCCCATATACCCATTCTCCCAAGGATACATAATTTTTTCGAGGATATTTCACTATATATGTTATACATAAAAAAAAGACTCGACATCTCTGAACCAAATATATATTATTTAATAATAGGAAAACCATACAGTTCTAAAAATCTTTTTACTCTAACTCACGGTTTCCCACCCTCATCACTAGTAGCACTTTGGGCCAGATAATTCTTTGTTGTGGGATACTGTCCTGTGCATTGTATTATAGGATGTTTAGCACCATCCCTGACCTCTGCCCACTAGATTCCAGTAATGCTTCCCAGTCATAACCACCAAAAATGTCTGTAGACCTTACCAGATGTCCCTTGGGGAACAAAATCACCCCCAATTGAAAACCATTGCTCTAACCAATATACTATGTTTTAACATTTTCTGTATTTTTTTTAGTTTGGGCCAAGTTTAGGGGCTATATAGTTTATTGCATCTTCATACTGAAGTTGTATAAACAAAGTTTGAGTCTTCCCTGCCTCTTGGGCACTAAAAGTAGTATACACAGTTTTTACTGAACCTCAGTTTCCTTCATTGCAAAACAGGTAAAATGTTACCTAACTTGAAAGGTTGTTGTGAGAATTTATTAAGATAAATTATATAAAATATTTATTTATTTATTTATTTTGAGACAGAGTCTCACTGTGTTGCCCTGGCTAGAGTGCCGTGGCATCAGCCTAAATCACAGCAACCTCAAACTCCTGGGCTCAAGCGATCCTCCTGCCTCAGCCTCCTGAGTAGCTGGGACTACAGGCATGCGCCACCATGCCCGGCTAATTTTATATATATATTTTTTTTTAGTTTCCCGGCCAATTTCTTTCTATTTTTACTAGAGACAGGGTCTCGCTCTTGCTCAGGCTGGTCTCGAACTCCTGAGCTCAAACGATCCACCCGCCTTGGCCTCCCAGAGTGCTAGGATTACAGGCATGAGCCACCGTGCCCGGCCAGTTAATAGTTTTTTAGTTTTTTAATGTTTCATACTGTACATTTAAGTTTAATAAGTTAGAAAACGAACCCTAAATCTAAGCCATCAACATCAAATACTGGCAAATATGTGGAGCAACAGGAACTCTCATTCATTGCTGGTGGAAATGCAGAATGGCACAGCCATATTGGAAGATTGTTTGACACTTTTGTACAAAACTGAAATATTCTTACCATAAGATCCAGCAGTCATGTTCCTTAGTGTTTATACAAATGAGTTGAAAATTTATATCCACACAAAAATCTGCACATGATATTTATAGTAGCTTCATTGATAATTGTCAAAACTTGGAAGCAACAAATATGCCCTTCAATAAGTGAATGGATAAATAAGTTGTGGTATGTTCAAAAAATAGAGTATTACTCAGTAATAAATACAAATGAGCTGGCTGGGCATGGGGGCCCACACCTACAATCCTAGCACATTGGGAGGCTGAGGCAGGGAGGATTGCTTGAGGCCAAGAGCTCAAGACTAACCTGAGCAAGAGTGAGATTCCCATCTCTACAAAAAAAATGAGAAAAATTAGCTGGGCATTGTGGCATGCGCCTGTAATCCCAGCTACTTGAGAGGTCCTCCAATATGCGCTTGTTTGACTTCACTACTATCCATGTTAAGATTTCTCTGAATCCACATTCCCATCTCCCCTCCTAAAGTTATTTAGCTTCTGCTCATGTGTTGTTCAGTCTTGGTGCCTATGTGAGTATACTTTCTACAATTTCCTTCTGTAAATGGTTCATTTACATATTCGCAAAAAGGCACAAAATCCTGCTTATAATTTAAAATTAGCTGAAGTATCTGCAACCACACATAGAATCAGAATCACACAAGTCTGAAATACGTGAGCTGGAAGAGGCCTTCTTAGAAGTCTCTGAATCTTATACTCTCCTTTCAGTGATGAAGAATCTATGACATAAGGGGTGTAAGTGACTGACTTAAAGCCACAGTCCATTAGTAGCAAAGCTGAGATCATATCTTATAATGACTGCCTATCTTTCTATGACCTCTTTGTTTACTACTTTATATTGCTTTTATAAATGACCAGAACAAGACAAAGCATGCAGATAACCACTGAAACAACATACTTGCTTTGATTCTAAATGTTGATGATGACAAAAATCACCAAACACTGGAATTTGTTATTTTTGCTGTTTTTCCCAAAAATATGTGTGTGAGAGAAAGGGTCTCACTCTATTGCCCAGTCTGGAGTACAGTGGCATGATCTTAGCTCACTGTAACCTAGAACTCCTGGGCTCAATTGATTCTCCTGCCTCAGCCTCCCCCAAAATACATGTTACAGAAACCACTGACAGATAGATAATCACAATTTGCTCTGCTCCAGTGTCTGGTGAAAGAGTGAGCCCAAGTGTAAGTTAATATTCTCAAAGGGAATTTTGAATGTGATATTTAAGAACATTAGATACACATGATGTGTTAATCAAAAAGTACACACTTTTTTCAACAATAAAAGTGACAGTTTTGGGGTGGGCGCTTCCCCAGATAGCTGCTCCTTGGACCCTCATCAGTTCAGTCAACGTGTGTTCCCTCACAACCTGTGTCCAGCTCTCAAACCTCCCCCAGGTCTGTATGTCTGACCCACTAGCGTGCATCTCCATGAAACACCGGCAGGCAGGGAGTTCCAAAGTTGTGTGCCGCTGTTCCCACAACCAGTTGTCGGAGGAAGAGGTGTGGGCCCCTCTATCTATGGGGATCTCTGCCTGTAGCACACACCTTCAGGAGAGAAACAGCTGCTCACCAATTTCTCTGCATAAATGGCTCTCCCTGATGTAATGAGTGGGTGCAGGGGCCGCAGCGCCTGGTCAGCTGACATGCCTTAGCGTGAAGCATTCAGTTGCCGCGGAACCGGGGTCAAGGTTATTCCTCATTGAATGCCACACTCTTATCCAATATGGCAGTTCTTTAATGGGAGGGAAAGAATCTCAGAGGTTGAAAACAACTCCTTTGAATTAAATAAGTCCATCAAATATAAAGAACAGAGAAATAAGAAGAATGAACAAAGTCTACAGGAAATATGGGATTGTGTAAAAAGGCCAAACATAAAAATCATAGGCATCCCTGAGGGTGAATTAGAGAACACACAAGGGTTGGAAACCCTATTTGAGGAAATGTTTGAGGAAAATTTCCCCAGTCTTGCTAGAAACTTAGATATCCAGGTACAAGAAGCTCAATGAACTCCTAGGAGATTCATCACAGAGTCAATCACCATGACACATAGTCATCAGACTAGCCAAAGTTAATATGACGGAGGAACTCCCACGAACTATAAAGGTGAAAACGTAAGGTAACTTATAAAGGAATACCCATCAGACTAACTGCAGACTTATCTACTGAGATCTTACAAGCTAGAAGGGATTGGGACCCTATCTTCAGTCTTCTTAAACAGAATAATGGCCAGCCTAGAATTTTGCATCCTGCAAAACTAAGTTTCTTATATGAGGGAGAAATAAAGACTTTTTCAGGCAAGCAAACACTGAGGGAATTTGTCAAGACCACACTAGCCCTGAAGGAAGTACTCAGATCTGCATTATACATTAGTCAGCACAATAGACACCCACCAGTGTAAAATCACCCAAAAGCTAAAGCTCACAACCCATACATAATAATAGCTCAAGAAGTAAAACAAAACAATAAGGTTCTACCAAACAGGATAAACAGAAATGCATCCCACTTATTAATTTTTTCAATAAATGTGAATGGGGCTGGGCACGGTGGCTCACGCCTGTAATCCTAGCACTCTGGGAGGCCGAGGCGGGTGGATCATTGGAGCTCAGGAGTTCGAGACCAGCCTGAGCAAGAGCGAGACCCCGTCTCTACTAAAAAAATAGAAAGAAATTAGCTGGACAACTAAAAAAAATATATATATATATATATATGTATATATAATTATCTGGGCATGGTGGTGCATGCCTGTAGTCCCAGCTACTCGGGAGGCTGAGGCAGAAGGATTGCTTGAGCCCAGGAGTTTGAGGTTGCTGTGAGCTAGGCTGATGCCACGACACTCACTCTAGCCCGGGCAACAAAGTGAGACTCTGTCTCAAAAAAAAAAAAAAGGTGAATGGCTTAAATTCCCCACTCAAGAGACATAGGCTGGCTGAATGGATAAAAAAAAAAAAATATAAGCCAAGTATCTTCTGTCTCCAGGAAACACATCTAACCCACAAGGACTCATACAGACTCAAGTTGAAGGTATGGAAAAAAATATTCCACACAAATAGAAATCAAAAGAAAGCAAGTGTAGCTATTCTCATATCAGACAACATAGATTTCAACAATAGTAAAGAAAGATAAAAATGGTCATTATATGATGGTAAAGAGAGCAATTCAACAAGAAGACATAACAATCCTAAATATTTATGCACCTAACAAAGGTGTGCCGAGATTCATAAAGCAAACCCTACTAGATTTAAACAAAGTGATAAACAACAGCACAGTAATAGCCAGTGACTTCAAGACTCCACTGATAGAACTGGACAGATCCTCCATGCAGAAAATAAACAGAGAAACACTGGACTTGAACAGGACTCTAGAGGAAATGGGCCTAACAGACATTTACAGAACATTCTATCTAAAAACTACTTAATATACATTCTTTTCATCAGCACATGTGATGAGATTGATCACATCTTAGGCAACAAAACATGCCTCAGCAAATTTTTAAAAATAGCAAATTATATCATGTATCTTCTCAGATCATAGTGGAATAAAATTAGAAACCAGTTTCAACAGAAACACTCAATCCTACACAAAGTCATGGAAATTAGGCAACCTACTATTCAATGATTGGGTCAAGGACAAAACAGAACGGAGAACCTGGATATAAAACCATTCACATATTGCCAACTGATCTTTGACAAAGCAGACAACAATATAAACCGGGGGAAAGCATCCCTATTCAGTAAATGGTGCTGGGATAATGGGATAGCCACATGCAGAAGATTGAAACAGGATCCGCACTTCTCACCACTCGCTAAAATTAATTCATGATGGATAACAGACTTAAATTTAAGACATGAAATCATTAGAATTCTAGAAGAAAATGTTGGAAAAACTCTTCTAGATATAGGTCTAAGCAAAGAATTCATGAAGAAGACCCCCATGGCAATTGCAGCAATAACAAAAATAAATAAATGGGACCTGATCAAATTAAAAAGCTTCTGCACAGCCAAGGAAACTATCATTAGAGTGAATAGACAACCTACAGAATGAGAGAAAATATTTGCATGCTATATATCCAATAAAGGGCTAATAATCAGAATCTACAAAGAACTCAAGTGAATCAGCAAGGAGAATCAAACAACCCCATTAAAAAGTGGACAAAAGACATGAACATAAACTTTTCAAATGAAGATAGAGTAATGGCCAACAAACATGAAAAAATGCTCAACATCTCTAATCTCTGGGAATTGCAAATCAAAACCACAATGAGATATCACCTAACTCCAGTGAGAATGGCTCTTATCAAAAAGTCCCCAAACGACAGATGCTGGTGTGGATGTGGAGGGAAAGGAACAGTTATACACTGTTGGTGGGACTGCAAACTAGTGCAACCTCTATGGAAAATAATATGGAGATAATTCAAAGAACTAAAAGTAGAACTACCATTTGATCCAGAAATCCCACTACTGGGTGTTTACCGAAAGGAAAAAAAGATTTTTTTTTGTGCTGTTTATAACAGCACAATTCACAATCTCAGAGATGTGGAAACAACCCAGGTGCCCATCGATACATGAGTGGATTAATAAAATGTGGTATATGTCTACCATGGGGTACTACTCAGCCATAAAAAATGAATTAATTCCTTTTTTAACAATCTGGATGGAAGTGGAGATAATTTTCCTTAGTGAATTATTGTAAGAATGGAAAAACAAACACCACATGTACTCACCATTAAATTGGAATTAACCAAACAGCACTCATGTGCACACATGGAAGTAAAACTCTATGGAAATCAAGTAGATGGGAGGCGGAAGAGATGGGCAAAATCGTTATCTAATGTGTACAGCGTACACTATCTGGGTAATAGGCGCACTTATAACTTCATCTCAAGCAGCACATAAGCAACCCATGTAACCAAAATATTTGTACCCCTGTAATGTTCTAAATAATTTTTTTAAAAAAAGAACAAAATAAAAGTGACAGTTTCCCACAAACATTTTATGCTTAAGCTTATAGAATTTATTCTAGTAACAAGAAAAGCTAAGATATTTCTTCAGGGACCCTGAAGTAACCTCTGTGATATTCTGAAATTTCTAAAATAATAGGGAAAGTAACGATATAGTCTCCAAGAAAACTCAATTTTGAAGAGATAAGAACTGTGTAAGCATTTTTTTCCCTATCAGATGGCTGAAACTAACAAGTTTGTTTGCTTGTGCTTCAATCTTTTATAACTGTACTAAACTATATACTAAAGTTATGTAGAACTGGGAACAAAAAGAAATGAAACTTTACATAGAATCTAATATAATCATAGCTATGCTTTTATGAAACAAGCAAAAGACAGTCTATAAATAACATTAAAATATTCATAAAGCTGGCATTTTCTCAAATGCATTTGTGTAAGATGTTAGCATGGAAAGAAAAGACAACCTCATGTTTCACCAAACCTGCCATGACATAGAAGTATCATTTTAAAAATGTGAATTAGAAAATTCAAAGAAGCTGTTGTGCTTACTCTAAGCAGAGGCCTAGTGTGGGATTACCATTTGTAATTTTTCTTTTTTTTTTTTTTGTAATTTTTCAATGTTTTCTGACTACAGAGACCATAACAGATAGAAGTTGGTAACCATCCCACAGTCTCCAAGGAACTACCTATTGTAAGGAAGTAAAAGCTAGAAGAATGCAACGGGGATTTACTTAGGTTGATTGCTTCTAACAATACCTTTTAGCAACCTACTTTTATTTCATTTATCACCTTAATAAGGCAAGTGTTTTTCTTCCACATGCATTAAAGGTGATACAGGAAGAAATGGTAGATTATGGTAAGCTGATTTTATTAGGAAAAACAATTTCATATTTGATGGTAAAGTTTTGGGTCCAGAAATATAAAGTACTGTATAGCTGAAACAATATTTAAAAGGTTTTCCAAAAGAAAGAGGATAAGTTTGTTATAAAATTATTAAGTAAAACAATTATAACTAATATTTAATAGCCTTGACCTTCTTGAAATTTCTGCTGCCTTTTTTTTGTTCATTTCAGCTTTTGCCTAGTCCACATAAGAATTCATTAAAATTAAACAAGAGTAATTAGAAATTATCACATCTGATCCTTCAGGCATATGGTGGCTGCCAAACTATATATTTTTACCATGCAGATTATTTATATTTTATTTTTTAAAATACAGATAAAATTTACCATTTTTCAGACTATCATTTTTATGTTTATTGCTACTGAAGGGAAATTAACCCACACCACACATAAAATATAAGCTACCGCATATTCTTTCTTTAGCTGATGTACTGTATTGAATGCCAAGCTTGTGGAGGCCCATAAACAAGCATGCATGAATATGTTTTGACCATATTCTCACCATTTTTTAAATATTCCAAATATTTCTCAATTTTTGTGACTACAGGATGCTTTTAAATTTCTTTCATGATTTATTGTGGATGAAAATGTGCCAAAGACTCCATGTTTAAAACCATTAGGACTCAAAATGACTTTAAAACCAAAACCAGTAAGAGGAGGATATACAATAAGATTCATTAATTTGGAATTCCCTATTGAAAAATTGTACCTAAGTAATAGTGGATGAGGAAGAAAGTACAAATACATAAGGAAAGGAACTTTTCAGGAACATTCAAACACTACAGACGCGTGTTTTCAAAATACATACGTAATTGCCTGAATAATAAATTACTCCTAGTTAAGCACAACATGATTAACTAAAGAACCTCTTTGGAGCAACAATGTAGGTCTCATTGCTGTGCATACAGAGGATGGATCCAGGACTTTTGGGTGTGATGGATGCATCTGTTCCCTTCATTGTGCTGATCCTTTCATAGGTGTCACATATGGCAATATTGATCAAATGATACACTTTAATAAAGGAAGATTATCTTCTGTCAATTATACGTGTATTACTAAAGCTTAGAACAAAGGAAAACCTGTGTGGCTAGAGCACAGCTACTAAGGAGGAAAGTGGTAAGTGATGAGGGCATAGTAGCCAGATATTGTTGACTGCTGCCCTTGGTTAGTCATTATTTTGATTCTAACTTAAAGGGAATGCACAAGAGTTTTAGGCAGGAGACTGATATGATTTGAATGATAGAAGACACTAGAATCACATAAATATGTGAAATTGGAAAAGACAGCTCCTTGACTCTGGGTGCTTTTTAGAGAGAGCTCCATAGGTTTCCTTGCAGTTTCTGAATATTTGTGTGTATGTGCATATGTGCTTTTTAAAAAAAAATCCCACACAATTCACCAGTTTCTCAAAAAGATCCTTGACCATAAAAATTTAAGAACCATTCACTTATTTCACCCTCATTTTAGTTAAGGAAATTAAAAGCTAAAGAAATAAAGGACTGGTTCAAAATCAGGGTGACAAATTGATGACATCATAATGGGTTTATAATGTCAACTACTCTCTCTCACCTGGTCCCCTTCTCTCCCCCTGGCTCAATGCTTTTGGTTAACAGAACATAACCACAAGGACCTGGCACACAGTACAAGAAGCCAGTGTCTGCTGAAACCCGAACCAGCTAGCCCAAGTCACTGGGAGAGTGTGTGTGCCAACTGTGTGATCCATAAGAGGTTGTAAGCCAATACAAGATGTGAAAGTAGTGCCTTATGACTCCCTCATCAAACTGGTATAACTTTCTAAATTACCTACCATAAGTGTGTATTATTAAAGTCACAAAAGAATAATACATCATAAATAATAATAAGCTATTCACCTTTGAATGTTACTGCGAACCTGCCCTGTGCCGTGGAGAAAAGAATAATATACAATAGACATCTAACAACTGTAGTTTTCTTTCTTTAAAGGCACAAGAAATGAGCTCATGCTGAATCTTTCCCAACAGTGATTTCAGTTAGTTGTAGGTAAAACTGCTGAACTAGAAGGCCA
>CAUYSK010068039.1:0-51598 GCA_963575035.1 Avahi laniger | reverse complement strand
GCCCACCTCGGCCTCCCAGAGTGCTAGGATTACAGGCGTGAGCCACCGCGCCCGGCCCTGTACCAGTTTTTAAATTAAAATACGAGGTATCTTACAATAAGTTAGCTGTAAGTTACCAACATCGTGGCATTTACCATCTACATGTACATTGCAAAGTATATTCTCTCCCTTCTCTTGCAACTGTGGCTGTGTGATGCTGTGTTACATGCAGTGGGGTTTCCCCCTCAGAGGGCACCTCCCTGGCACTAGTTTAAATTGTACTAATCTTTGAATCCCTAAGCACCTAGAAGCTTGCTTAGCACAAAAAAAGCACTAAAAAATTAAATGAAGGAGTGAACAGAACTAGAAAAAGAAGGACCAAAACCACCTTTATTTTTGACTCTTTTTCTGATTATGTCTCCATATGTGTAATATGATTGGGTCATTTCTTTTTTTTTAGACTTGATTTGATCTAACTACTATTGTCAGCTATAAAGGATGAGTTTCTGGATAACTAAGTGAGTCTTCATCATAATCTATTTCAGTTATTAAGATGGCAGAACTGAAATATCTGTGATCTAATCAACTACCCATCCATTATCCTGCAAAGAATTGAACTGGGAATTAGGTGGGGTTGGCCAGTGACATGGAAGCTCATACCCCATCAGATAATAGCATGACCCATCCATGGCTACGTATTTTGGGGATCGGGGCTGATTAGGAATTCAGCGATCGCTCCTTGGGGGGGCCCTCAACTCTACTTGGGCCTTCAGAGAGGAAGTGCAGGAGGAAGGAGGTCTCAGGAAAGGATGTAGAAGGGGCGTTCACCAGGCAGCTCTCAGCAGCCCTTACCTGTTCCACTAAAAAGTGTTTAATGAGGACATACTAGGGACAGAAGTCCTTCAGCCAGAAACGCTTACTGAGTTTTTATCATGTACCAGTTACTTTTCTCAGCATCTGAGAAACAGCCGAGAATAAGTCAGACAACATCTGTAGCACCCACGGCCTTTAATCCAAAGGGAAACTGAGGCAGAGCCAAAGACTAAGGCATTCTGGCCAGAAGGAAAAGCCTGTGAAAGGCACGGAGCAGTCCTCTAGGTGGCAGTGGATGCAGCTATGGCAGGGCGGGCAGGGAAGGCAGGAAAAGACAGTGGAATGTAGGTTGGGGCAGGTGGCGAAGGGCTGCAACAAGCAGGAGTTTGGACTGAATCCTGATGTAGATGGAAAGTCGTTAAAGATTTTTAGGCAAGGAAGTGACAAAATCAAATTTTAGTTTTGGGAAAATAACCCTGGTGTCAGGGAGGAAGAAGGATTGGAGTGGGGTGAGAGTAGAATCTGAGAGAAGCGGTACTCATGCCAGTAAGCTGCCGAGGCTTCCTGCAGAGAGGGCAGTAGCACCAGCCTCTCCTGTCGGAGGGCATTTTGCGCCAGCTGCCCAGGAAGTGCCCTGGCCTTGCGCCTGGCTCATCTGGCCCCTGCCGTGCCTGCCCGACTTGTCTCTAGAGGTTGTTCCCAGCCTCTGCACTCCTGTCGGCCCGCACACCCTTTAGTGCCAGCTCTTCTCCCAGCACCACCTCCTGTCGCTGGAGTGATTTTTCGTGGCATTGTTTGCACCAGGCTTTGCTGTCACTTAATCTTGGGAGTCTTGTCGGCTGCTCTCGGCCACTGGCTCTCTCCCGACTGTGCCCCACCCGTTTTCTCATCAGCCCTTGGTAATCAGCTTCCCTGGGTTCCGCCGTTGGCTGTGCGGCAGTGCTCAGCCCCTGGCGGGGCCTAGGTGAAGGCTGCAGCCGTGTCCTCAGCCCGTGGGGTGGCAGGAAGGGGCAGGATGCCAGAGCCACAAGAGACTGACCTGGGAGGACGCGTGGCCAGTTAGATGTCAGGGGCCAAGGTGAGGACAAGTCAAAGCTGGGGGTTCCACTGTCAGAGAATTCTGCTAGGGGTCAGATTTGAGAGGGAGGAGGCGGGGTTCTTGTTCTGGGTGTACCGATGAGCTTCGGCGTTGTCCTGGAGGCCACTGGTCGGCAAGTGTGAAATTTTGGGGTCAGACACTGCAGATATGCGGGGATAAATGGCAAAGAGATGGTGGTTGAGAGGGAGGGAGATTAGAAATTGCTTGTGAGAGAAAAGTAAGAAGTGTCGGAAGAAACCAGCATCACTGGGGAAGGAGTGGTCTGAGGAGCTTATGAACACAAGGTACGAACGAGGACACACGCAGGTGAGGATGACTGCAAAAGAGGACCACGAGCTTTTCAGAGTCACACTTTTGTTTTTTACAGTCAAATCTTAGGCTGAAATTCACCACAAACACTAACGTCAATTTTTTAAAAATTACCATCTGCTTATAGAACAAATAGAATAGCAAAAAAGGACTAGAGCCACTGCTTGAGGGGTAACATAATGTTCAAAAACAGTGAAGAGCTTCCCAACGCCTGCGTTCTTACTAAATTCTTCAGTAAGAAGAACCATTTTTGAACTAGATGCAAGAAAACCAGAGCAAGCCCCCTATATGCTCCAAGGTAGATGAGATAGGAAGAAAGCAGTAAGCTGCTTTGAATTAATTCAAGTTTCAGACTCAGAAGACTTGTCCACTGCCCTTAGGGGACTTGCAGAGACAGTCTCTAAAGAATTTAAAATAATTTTGTGATTCCATGAAGGATGGAAAGCATGCCCGAAGGCAAGAGACATGTAAATGCTTTCAGCTTCGCAAGGGCTTGCCTCTTCTTGTCACTAATTAAAACACTAAGTGGCTTGTTTTTTTGTTTTTCCTTTTTAATTTTAAAGGCAGTCCTCCCCTTAAGGATAAGGAGTTAATTCCCTAAAACCCAAGTCTTTGTAAGTAAATGATATTTAAGCCCATAAGGAAAAATAACAGGGTTACATCTTTATGCTTAATGTCCTATCCTGCTGCATTTCAGGAAAGGATTTCTGTTTTAAACATCCTGAGATGTATTCCAGAGAGCTCTTAGATACAGGGTAATCTATCAGTGATTTATTAACATCTGCAGGCATTTTATCTGAACTAGAGCATAGCGTGGCTGATGAATTCCACGTGGTGGAGGAATTAGAAGTATGCTTATCAGATTTGCAGGTGCCCCACAGCTATCAGAGATAACATGCCAGAGGTACTCATCTGAGATTAAAACTGTCTTGACAAGCTGCAACATCAAAGCTGAAGCAGAATTTATTGTAAATTAATCTTAAAATCAATAGCACCAAGTATAAGAGGAGTACAGACTAGACTTGGTAGCAGTTTGGGTTTTGAGACACAGTAAACTTAACAAGGATCAACAGTTTCATGGAGTTTCCCCGCAAATCTCGTGCAGTCTTAGTGGAGCTGCGGCGTCTGAGCACCTAAAGGTTATTGCCTTCTTCTCAGCACTTACTGGTTCCAACCTTCAGCCTTACCGCTTCCCAGTTGCTCCAAGTTAGCCCAGAATTATCTATGGGCGGCCTCATGGTTCTGGAAACATGATCCTGGTCCTTTCCAAACCTTTCTAAAGAGCACCTTTTTTTGGTGTTGTTATTATATTTTGATCATTCTGAAACTGGGATCCCTTGTTAGCTACCTATTTATATCTGATGGCTCTATTAGTCCGTTTTCTGTTGCTTCTAACAGAATACTTGAAACTGGGTACTTTATAAAGAAAAGAAATTTATTTCTTATAGTTATGGAGGCTGAGAAGTCCAAGGTTGAGGGGCTGCATCTGGTGATGCCTTCTTGCTGGTGGAGACTCTGCAGAGTCCCGGGGTGGCGCAGGGCATCACGTGGTGAGGGCTGATCGTGCTCACGTGCTCCCGTCTCTCTTCTTATAAAGACACCAGTCCCACTCCTGTGATGACTCATTAATCCATTAACCGTGAGTGGATTAATCCATTATGAAGGCAGAGCCCTCAGGACCCAGTCACCTCTTAAAGTCTCCACCTCTCAATACTGCCACATTGGGGATTAATTTTTAACATGAGTTTTGGAGGAGACAAACATTCAAACTATAGCAATGGTATAGTGTGTCCCCTCCCCAAATCTGTTACAGAATAAAAGATACTCTACAATTATTGGGTTCTTGGTTTTAAGGAAATAAAATAGTCTTAGCCCCTATACTAGCATTGAAAATGCTAAGCACCTGCATTATGCAGTCTAAAAGCCTGACCCTTGACTCCTGCTATGGTTGGAATATGGTTTGTCCTCAACAAACCTCAATGTGGTTGTGTTGGTAGGAGGTGCATTAAGAGATGATTAGGTAGTTAAGATGCAGTAATGTCTTTCTGTCTTGAGACTGGGTTAGTTCTCGTGCGAATGGATTAGTTCCCTCTAGAGCAGACTGTTACAAAGCAAGATTGCCTCTTGTAAATTACCCTTTTTCACAAGCTCTGTTCTCCTGTTTCTCCACCATGTTTTGACAAAGCACAAGGCCCTCTCCAGAAGCCGCCAGATGCACTGCTCAGTCATGAACTTTCTGGCCTGTAGGACCGAGAGCTAAATACACCTCTTTTCTTTACAAATTACCCAGTCTCGGGTATTGTTGCAGCAACACCAAGCGGACTAAGGTAACCCCGTCCCTAAACCCCCATGGGGAAGGGGAAGCTGGGCTGTCTCTGGGTCAAATTTGAGGTTGTGGTGAGCTATGATGATGCCACTGCACTCTGGCCTGGGCGACAGTGAGGCCCTGTCTCGAAAAAAAAAAAAAAGAAATAGTCCTTTGTTAGACATGTGTCTTATCTCAGTTTATGGCTTGCCTTTGCACTTTTACTTCTGGTATCTTTTGCTGTACTTAATTTGTTCATTTTATTATTGTTGAATTTAGCAATCTTTTCTTTATAGTTAATGCTTGTTTTTTTGAGACAGAGTCTGGCTCTGTTGCCCGGGCTAGAGTGCCGTGGCGTCAGCCTAGCTCACAGCAACCTCAGACTCCTGGGCTCAAGTGATCCACCTGCCTCAGCCTCCCGAGTAGCTGGGACTACAGGCAAGCGCCACCATGCCCGGCTAATTTTTTCCATGTGTATTTTTTTTTAGTTGTCCAGATCATTTCTTTCTATTTTTTAGTAGAGACGGGGTCTCACTATTGCTCAGGCTGGTCTTGAACTCCTGACCTTGAGCCATCCTCCCGCCTCGGCCTCCCAGAGTGCTAGGATTACAGGAATGAGCCACCGCGCTCAGCCTAGTTAATGCTTTTTAACATGAGGATATGTGTCATAAGGATATGTGTCTGTTTTCTTCTAAAATTTCAATGTTTTCCTTGATCTTTAGGTTTTTAATTAAGTTGGAAATTCTTTTTATCTTTTGCATAAGGTGGGAATCAAATTTACTTTCTTCGTTATGGAAGAAATTGTTCCTGCACCATTTATGGAATAATTTATCCTTTCCTCTGTGATATGTCGTAGACCAAGTACCCATGTATATGCAACAGTCTCTGGGATTTCTCTTTCATTCCTTCGTTGGAGCTGTCTATACTGATACCAGTGCTATGCTGTCTTTATTACCATAGCTTTGTAATAAGCCTTGATATCTGGAGGGACAAGTCTTCCTCCATTTGTTCTTCAAAAATTTGTCAACTCCTGGACCTTTGTGTTCTGTCAATACATTTTAGATAAAGTGATCTATTTTCTTGAAAAACCCTGATAAGAGTTTGGTTAGAATTGCATTTATACATCAATTTGGGGAGAACTGATATCTGTGAATATTGTCTGTTTGAATCTGCAAATACGGCATATCTCTCCATTTATTAGGCCTTTTTAAAAGTCTTGGAACAAAGTTTTCTTCTGAAGGGCCTTGTTCAGCTTATTTTGGGCTTAGTCCTACATGCCCTACATTTTTGATACTCTAGTATATTTTTTTAAAATTACATTTTCTAATTGTTTCTCGTGTTTTAAAAATGCGATTTAGTCTTTATCATATATTGATCTTGTTTTCAGCAACCTCCCTAAACTTTTTTATTAATTTGAATAACTTATCTATAGAATTTAAAAAGTTTTTAACCAGGTAGGAATTCCTACTGAAAAGAATGACAATTCTTTCTTTCCAATCCATGTGTCTTTTATCTCTGTTCCTTGCCCTGCTCCACTTCCTGGAGCCACCTGTGCAGTGCTGTGCAGACGCTGTGCATGGGCGATACTTGTCTTGATCCTCATTTTTAAAGGAAACATTTCTAATGTTTTACCGTAAAGAAAGATGTTTATTACAGGTTTGGTGGAGATGTCAGGAAAAATAAATTCTTTCCTATGCTGAGGTTTTCTTTAATCATTAACGGATATTGCATTTTACCAGATTTTTTCCTGCATTTTTTGAGATATTGGATTGTTCTTTTAATCTATTAATGTGAAACATTAGGGCCACCTTTGCATTCTGGGAATAAATGACCTTGGTCCCAGATTATTGTTATTTCTTAATACAGAGCTGGCTTCAGTTTGCTAATCTTTTGTATATCGATGATTTTTGCATTTATGTTTATGACAGAGGGATTGGCTTATAATTTTTTCTTTGCCCTATTCTTTGTTAGTGTTCATATTAAGTATATACCATTTCATAAAATGAGTTAGAGTTTCTTCTTTTTCTATTCTCTGCAAGTGGTTTTTTTATAACATTGTAATCATCTGTTCCTTAAAACTTTGTCAGAGTTCATCTACAGCGGTCCCCAACCTTTTCTGGCACCAGGGACTGGTTTCATGGAAGATAATTTTCCACTGACCTTGTAGGGGTGGCAGCGGGGTGGAGGTGGAGCTCAGGCATTGATGCGCTGCTGGTCTCCCGGGGGCTGGGGAACCGCAGATCCATAAAACCATTTAGAGTCTGTTATTTTCTCTGTTTGAAGATCTTTTTAAATGAATGATTCTTTAATAGTCATAGGAGTCTTTGGGCCTTCTTTGCGTCTTAAATAAGCTTTGCTAAGTTGTAATTTTCTAGAAGTTTATCCATTTAATCCAAGTTCTTAAGTTTATTGGCATAAAGTTATTTATAGTATTCTTTTATCCTTCAATCCTGCTAAATCTATAATTATGTCCTTTTTCATTCCTAATACTGTTTTCTCATTTTTTCTCTATTAATCTTGGCAGAAATTTGTCTGCCTTATTAGCATAGTTGTCTCTCAGTATCCGAGGGGGATTGGTTCCTGCACACCCCCTGCCCCCCACTGCAGATACCAAAATACATGCTGCTCAAGTCCCTGATATAAAATGGCATGGTATTTGCACATCATCCCAATACTTTAAATCATCTCTAGATTACTTATAATACCTAATACAGTGTAAATACTATGTAAGTGGCTGTTCTTTCTACTGTATTGTTTAGGGAATAATGATTAAAAGTCTGTACATGTTCAGTACGGATGTAAATTTTAAAAAGTATTTTCAATTTGTGGGTGCTTGAATTCATGGATGTAGAACCCATAGATACGGAGTACTGACTGTATTTTCAGAGCTAATGCTACTTTTGTTTATCCTCTCTGTTTTTTGTTTTAGTTAATTAGTTTCTGCTTTTATTATTACTCTCTCCTTCCTCTGTCCTTATTTTTTTCCCCTGGTTTCTTAAGGTGGACACTTGGCTAATTAACCTTTAGTCATATTTAACATGTGCATTTAAATTTTAATACAATAAATATTACACGATGCAATGCTTTAGCTTTGTTGTATGATTTTAATACAAAATATTTTTAAGATTGCTAATTTTCGTTGTAATTTCTTCCTTGACTAAGGACTTGTTTAGAACCGTAGTTTAAAATTTTAAACCTTTGCAGAGAATTATTTATGTTTTTGTTATTGATATCTAATTAATTGGTCTATCTGGTATTGATTCTTTACAGTTTGTTAATATTTATTTTATGGCCTCTTGTGTCATCAGTGTTTTTGAAACGTTCTATCTGTACTTGAGTAGATTGTCTATTTTCTAATTGTTGGGTCTGAAGTTTCATACTAGTCTGTCAGCCTTTTAATTGTATTGTTTAGATCTTTGATATATAACTAATTTTTTTGACCTAGAAAAAATAGAGAGGTATCAGTCTTCTACTAGGATGATGGATATATCATTTTCCCCTTAGTTTTATCCATTTGTGCTCTCATATTTTGAGAATATTTTATTAGTTGCATAAAAGCCTACAGTTATCGTATCTTCCTAATGAACTATTGCTTTCTTCGTCATTTGTTATCCTCTCAGTCTTCACATGCTTCCTGTTTTAAAATTTTTTTCTGGTAATTTTGCAACCCCACCTACATTACTAATCCCAGATATAGGCAATTGATTTTTGAGAGAACCTGACATTTTTTGTGTCGTTTCGTCCATTAGCTGCTACACCAAAATGTTTACTGCTCTAGTTATCTTTCTTACCAGTTACTTATAAAACAATGAGTAATAGAAATTAGTGCTTATTATTTTATATATTTTCTTCTTATTTAATCCTGTCTAGTGATCTGTGAAGTAGATGCATAGAGGTCCACATTGTGTAGACACTGAGACTTAGGTTAAGTTCTTTGCCAAAGATCACACAATAGTAACATGGAAGATCAGTAGATCTATTAGTTTCCCATTAGAATTTCCTTAAAATTCTGTCAGCGTTGATCAATGTCAGTGTTATGACATTGTATTTTCCTTTTGCAGTCTTTTCTAGATAATTCCTTAATATATTAGGAAATGGCCTATACTTCTGACAGTATATCTCATGAAATAACACATCCATATCCATTTTTGTGTTATTTTTAGAACAGTAAAATTCTAGTGCAAAAGTAGCTTTAGAACTGTTCAGTCCTGCGTCATTATAAGATTTAATTTGTTGCCTTAGTTTGTGAAAGTCAGCCCAAGGCTAAAATTGCTTAAGTTCTATTTCCAAGGAGACATACAGACGTGTAATAAATCTTCTGTCGTTCTGTTTCAGGAGATGTGAATAAGGATAGAAGGTAAACATTACAATACAATTAAAATTAGCTTTGGCAGGTGTAAGTTGTTTTTGAAGTTTTCTTCTTTTCAGCTTTAATGCTTTTCAATTATGTCTAGACAAAAGTATTGAACAGGGAGGTAGAGACGGATCTGACCCCACCACCATGTGCAGGTGACCTTAGACTAGTCAGTGAATTTGTCTGAGATTTTTCTGCCCTTTATATTAAAAAAATTAAATATTTAGAAATTAAAAATTAATTATGCCCCATACCTACCTCAAAAATTTTAGTCAGTCAAATTTGATAATGTATGCAAACTATAAAACATGATATTATTGGAATTTTTTTTTTTTTTTTTTAAGAGACAGGATCTCACTCTTTCACCCACGCCGGAGTGCAGTGGTGCAATTAATCAGAGCTCACTGCAGCCTCCAACTGCTGGGCTCAAGAAATCCTCCTGCCCCAGCCTCCTGAGTAGCTGGGACTACAGGCACACACCACCATGCCCAGCTAACTTTTTAATTTTTTGTAGAGACAGATTCTCACTTTGTTGCCGAGGCTGGTCTTGAACTCCTGGGCTCGAGCAACCCTCTCGCCTTAGCCTTCGGAAGTGCTGGGATTACTGGTGTGAGCCACTGCACCCAGCTGGAATATTTTTAGAAAAAAAGTTAGATCTCTGTCACACATTAAAATGTTTAATGTTGAGCCCTGTAAAACTCAAAGGCATCTGACCTCTATTTCTTTGAGCCATTGGTGGGTCTATGATCACATATAAGCATTTATAAAGGTTCTTTTATCTCAGATCATCTTATTATTCTGTTAGAAAACGCCACTCAAAATCGAGTAAGTGAAAAGCAGTATTTCCCATGGATGTAGGCCTGATATTTTGGCTCTTAAGGCCTAGACAGCATTTCATTATATTGATTATGTGCCGTCTGGATTACTGGTTATATCAAAACACGTTAGTTGAGACATGCTGTGATCCGATTGTTTTTCCATCATAGGCACGTGCGGAGCTTTAGTGCCATGACACACAGCTTGGGGCGGGTGTGGTCAGCTAGGAAATCAGAGCTGCTGACTCTCAGCCTGGGCAGCATGGTGCTTGGCTTTATCCTCTGAAGTATTTTCTTGTTTTGGATGACCACGTCCCAACAAGTTTTCTGTCATCAGACTCAGCGTGTTCCCAGAGGACATCGATAATAGTTCTTTGCTTCAAGAGAAATTGAATCATTACCATAACAAGGATTTGTACAAGAGAATATCTTAACTTTTAATGTTTATGTAGCTTCTACCATAATATTAATAAATTTTCCCAATAGTCGTAGATAAGACTAGGTACTTTATCACAGGGACTTGGCTTTATAACAATTTGTTGCTGAACTTTTAACATAACATTATTTAAATTGTACTAGTAAGATTGTGAAATGAGAGAAAATGTCTGGCAAGTTTATGAGGTTACATGCTTACAAGTTAAGCTCATGGCAAAATATTCAGAGAATTCAAGTGATACCAAGTTTGCTAAAGCATTTGTATTTTTTGACATTATTTCTAAAATCTTCCCAAAGTGTTATGCTGTCTTATTATAATAGAACAGCTATTATTATTTTAATGTTCTTATGCTGTGTATGGTCAGTAAACACTGCACTTTTTGCTTATCCCAAGAATACAGTCAACGAGTTCCTCCCTTTGGTTAGGTACTATAGCATAGGCTGTGGACAGTGCTTGGCTCGCATGAAGCACTCTGTAAGTTAGTTGTTAATAGGGTGACAATATGATCTATTGTCCCAGCCAAAATACTTTTAAGCAGGAAGGGGGTGCTATTACTGATCATACCAAGACAGCAGTCTTAACCTAGGACTATCATGCCCACCTGCATGTGTGATCACCCCAACTATGACAACATTTGGAAAGTCAGACATGCTGGATGCAAGAACCTGAATTTCTTCCACTTAGTTAATACGTGTCACAAGTTGACTGGCTAATTTTTGCCCCACTGCATCTTCATACTGATTTTGTTGCACAGGTATTCTTATCCTCATTTTACAAATGAGAAAACAGGATACCTTGAGACTTCCTTGAAGTCACAAAGCAAATGAGTAGCAATAGAAAACACAAGACGCCTAACCCTCAGACCCACTCCTCTGTTTTCAAACAGTGCTACCTCCTTATAGAGAGTTTTTCTGCTTGTAAAATTGGAAAGATTTAATTTTGCTCATGTTGTTTTTCAAGTCATTGTGGTGATTATGTTTTTCTACATCAGGGCATCTCAAACTTTACCATGCATAAAATCACCTGGGCGACTGGTTAAGATTCTGATCTAGGGAATGGGAGGTGGGTCCAAGATTTTGTATTTCCCAAAAGCTCCCAGATGATGCTTGTGCTGCTGGTCTCTGCTTGCTTTGGGCTTCGTGTAGTTGGGTAATTATCATTCTTATAATTCATATTTAGACACAAAAATTGTAATTTTGAGCAAGAAACCAGACTTTACCTTCTTGACATAAGAAGGAGGCCAATTTTATAGTCTTTCATTTTCCCTTTTTGGCCATATTGTGTTCTGACATTTAAAAAAAAATAATAAACGGGCACTAGGAGTTAGCTCTGTACTCTGTACTCTGCCTGATTACTCCCCGACCATAAGGAAAAGCAGATAATGTGCTCTCTTTCGTGCGCTCAATCCACTTGCATCAGTTAGAAATGGCCGCTCTGAGGAAGGCAGTACACCTGGCCGGAGAAGAGGGCATGGCGGGAGGCCCTGCAGCAGTTAGCAGAACATCTGGGGCTCTGTGCTGGCCTGGGAGAGGCAGTGCGGAGGGGGAACGGAGAAGAGCCAAAAAGGAGCTTTCTAAAGAAAGTGGGTAAGCTGAAAGATCAGTGAGAATGATACAGCTGTATTTATGCCTTTATTTCTCTAAGAAGTGTTTTTAGAAGAATTTTTTTCTTTTATTAGTGAAAGTTTACCAAATCGTTTCCCAACTAGTGTCCCATGTATTAAATCATCTGATTAGAAAAGATGTACAGGGGAGGGAGACAGGTGTGTAGCAGTTAAATGGGTTTCTATACTCTAGAAGGGAAGAGTATTCGTAACTTAAAGTGCTAATTTGAGCTGGGAGTCCCCAGGAAAGGCGTTTACCTGGGTCAATCTCCTGGGCAGACCTGACCTGCTTGATTGCTGCATCTTCTACCACAAGGCAGGGCCTCTGTCCCGCAACCCAGGCGCAGGAGGCCAGCAGTGGCACGTGAAGGCCAAGTAACTTCGCTTAGCTGCTTTCTGCAGGTACGAAATTACGAGTGTATGACGAGGTTCTCATGCTTAATTTAGCTGCTTAACCCAGCTTTTAACGATACATCTTAAAGCTCTTCAGGAAGAGATATACAGTATACTATTGGTGGAACATTTTGAAAAGTATGAAAAGTTATTTTTTTTCCGTTTTCTTTTTCTTTTTAAATAAGAAGTGGAAAATTCACTCTGTATCTCAGACAAAATATATACCACATAGAGATTTGTGGTTCTCTATCCAAAACTGGGATTAGATGTTTTAGAATTTAGAATTTCCTAGACTTTTAGAAAATTAAAATGATTTATATTGTCGAAAGACAAAATTACAAAACCTTTATAATAGTTATAGATCTATTGGCTTTTGTCTGCAATTCACAAACAGGGGCAGCTTCCATTCTACAAAATAGAATGAGGGCTCCCATGGGCAACAGCAGAACAGGGGGTTTCATAAGTGGGAAAAGAAAACAGAACAATAGAAAACAGAAGCTGATTGGTTAATGTCAGATTACTCCTGGTTGTTTTTCTCTAAGGGTTAAACCGGAGGGGACTTCCTTATTACACTGACTCAGGTAGACTGAAATCTCTTATTTTCAGGAAAAACTGTTCTGTTTTGGAAGCTCTGTTTCTCTAAAGCTTCAGTTTAATTTTGTGGCATTTAGCGTGAGCGACTCCATTTTGGTTTGGTTTTGTCTGTGCAGGAGCTCAGTCCAAAACAATGGCCTCCCATAATTTTTGTTTAAGCATATACTGTAGCTTTTGAATTTTTAAAAAAAACGCAAATAAATCTAGTGGGTTCTGGCAGAGCATCCTATAGTCAATTGCATTCATATTTCTATGTATTCACAAAGTGGGATAAATGTTTTTAAAAGACAAATACTTTACAACCTCACATTTATCCAGGTCAAGTTTTGCCATTTAATATGCTTTTCAGTCAAATTTATGAAAAGCTTTCAGTCTTGAGACCTGTCTGGATTATGGAATTCCAGATAAGGGATCTAGAATTAAAGCAATTAGAATAAGGCACATCACTCAGTTTCCCTTTCTGCTGTTAAATTAAGTTTGGCCTAAAGCTGCCTCCTTACATATTTTAAGTTTGGCCCAAAGACTTCTCCATGCATAGTGAGCTGTATCCTAAGTGGTTGTGTAAACAGACCGTAACCTACTCTCACAGCAAATCAGAGTTTCAGCCAGTCATGGGGGGCCAACTGTTCAAACTGGGTTCCAATGAGACAAACACTGAGCTGTAACCAGTCCAGCTGTTTCTGCACCTCACTTCCCTTTTCTTTACGTCACTTTCCTTTTTCTGTTCATAAATATTACCCGGCCACGTGGCAGCCCCAGAGTCACTCGGTACCTATTCTGGTTTGGGGGGGCGCTGACCGATTCATGAATCATTCTTTGCTCAATTAAACTCTGTTAAATTTAATTTGTTTAAAATTTTTCTTTTAACACTGCTTAGCCCACTGGAAAACCCAGAGCTAAATTTATGGCCCAGCTGTGAAAATTGTATGGAATTACAGGACACGTTTTTATGTGCCTGACCTCATTTTATTTTCCTACTTTCATTTTTTCTTATCTCTGACTTCTGCATCTTTTAACTGTATGCTAATCGCATATTAAATACATAATTATATTCCGTGAGTTTTTTTATTACTACTACAGATCCTTTCTGGAGGGGAACTTGGAGTATTAATAAAACAAATTTTGCATGGGGGTACTTTTGCCACCAAGTGGCAGCACACCTTGATTGCAGTATAGAATTTTGAATACTTAAATAAGTTGAAAATGAATCCATAAGGCTAAAGTTGCACAACTGCAACATACATCACAGACTCTTCACCTCCCTGTGATACAGGTGTCAGAATCGTAATCCTTTTTAGGGCAGAGAATGATGTTTTGTCCTATCTGACTCAGGGCTGGCCCGGTCCCTGTGGAACCTCCTGACGGCTCTTCCGCCTGTTCTGACTGAGCCAGTCCCTTCCCCTGTCACCTGTACTTCCCTTCCTGCCTTTACAGGACCCCCCCCCACAGAGCCCCTTGTCTCTTCTCTTTTCTGCATCTTTAGTTTTTGTCCCCTCTGTGGGTCTTTCCCATAAGCAGTTTTTCCCTAAAGCTGCTTGAGCATTTCCTAACCTTAAACAAAAATTTCACCCCTCCTCCCCGCTGCTGCTACTGCCTCTGTCCCAACCCCAGCTCCTCAGTCCACTTCCAGGAGCAGGTGAGGGCTGTCCATGCTGACGTCTGCCTGTCACCTCCCGCTCAGCTCCAGCCTGCTCGGGCCTTGCTCTTACGCCAGCTCTTGCTTGGGGGCCTCCCGACTGGGCTTTCCTAATCCACGCCTGCCTTCCTCCTCTCTCCTGTCTTCACTGCGGCCAAAGGAATCCTTCTAGAACACAAATCTGACCATGCGACCTCCTTGCTTAAAGCTGCCCAATGGCTCCCTGCAGAAGTGGCTTGGCTCGGAGGAGCCTCCTCCTTCCCTGCCCTCCGCCCCTTCCCTCCGCCCTTTGCACGCGCAGTTTCCTCTGCATGAAATGCTTCTTCTTCCTCCCACCCAGCCCTCTCTTGTCTAGTTAACACCTGCTCATTGTGCAAATCTCACTTCTGCGCTATTTCCCCCAGTGAAGCCTTCCAAGGTCGCAGCTCTCGTGCCACCCTACACGCCTTTCCTTCCCAGCACTCGGTACAGGGAGAAACTCTGGAATCGGCGCCTACGTGGAGAATGCCGGCTGGGAAGCTCTTGGGGACAGGTGTCCTGTCTGTCCTTCACCACTGGTGTCCCTCGTACCTAACGCTCGGTGCTCACTCACAGGAGTCCTGTGTTTGTTAGTTAAACAAGAAAATGTCATCCTTCCGTATATACTTTTTTTGTGAAAGTAAAACTGTTAAAACTAGCATGAATCCTGTCAACACAAGATAAAATACAAAGCAAGGCTTAAAGAAACCTGAACATTTTGACACACGCTATTGGCAGATATGACTTAACCGAATCTGGACTTTTAAAAATCCTGTTTGAAGAAATTTTTCTTTCATACAAGGTGGGTGGGTGCCCCTGATGTCAGAAAGCCTCAGGCCTTTGAGCTGTCCCAGTGCATGTCTTAACCCTTTAAAATCGCCTCTTCTGCCTGGCTCCCAGTTTTGTTTTGTTTGTTTGGTTTGGTTTTTGTTGTTGTTGTTTTAAATAGCCAAATGGAAAGAGGAAAGAAAAGCCGCGGGCTTGTTGTCTGAGCAGTCATCAAGCACTGCCGTACGTAGTCTTTCACTTGAGGCCTTTTCCTGACGGTTACTGTGTATTCATCCATCCTTAGCAAATCCTTACGGGGTGTCTGCCCCACCAGGCCAGGCGCTATTCTAGGCGCTGGGGGTGTTCATGGCAGTGGCTCAGTTCCCTTTCCAGCAGACAGGCCATGTTCTTATTCACAGGTGGTTAATTTATGTCACTGTACCACTGAGTAACCTGACATTGGTCTTAATATAATGTGTTTCTCTTTAGAGAGGCTTTTAGCTTAATTAGATTGTAAGTAGAGTTGTGTAAAGTGGTAGTTTTCTTCAATAAACATCAGTATTAATGATTTTAAAGTAGAGTACAATTGAGCAAAGTACTTTCAACTACACTATTAGTTTATTTTTAAGAGGATCTGTATATTATAGGATTAGGCCTAATTAGTCTCACAGAGAAAGCCTTAAATTATATAGAGACATTAAACTGACTGTCAAAGCTGTGCAATTCTTTCAGGTTGGAAAATGAAAGAATCTACAGTTCGTGATCATGCCTACTCTTTAGGATGTCAGTTCAGTTTTAATACTGCCTGGCACTATGGATTGTAATTTAGTTTTTGACATTTTAATCTTTTAGTCCTATCATCAGTTACGTGCACTTACAAATCAAGAGAGTACTTGAACAGGCACTCATCGGTAACAAAGGAACAGAACAATTATTCCCCTTAAGATTTTAAATAGATTTTTAAAGATCAATGCCAATATCTTAGTTGTATATAATCCTGTAATTTCCTATACAAACCCTTATTTTTGACAATTAGTGCTGTTTGACATTAAATGAAATATCTTCATTCATGTTCTTATCAACTAAAATATGGAAAAATTATCATTTTAAAACTATAATGAAATTCTATTGTTCGTTTTTCTCTTTGATGTTATTTTTAAATTTTCTGACTCGTAAGTATACATAGTACAATGGCTTATTAATATATACTCATCATATATATTCTTTTTTTTTAATCAAGCCACTGCCAAAAAATATGGTGTCTCGTCTTTGTGAATCTAAAAAAGTTTGTGCTGCAGCTGATATGCAGCTTCAGGTATGTATGTATTAACACTTTTGTTATGAAGTTTTCCAGAGTCATTATCCCAAATAAATGTATAACTTGAAATTCTTGCCAGTGATACCTATTTATTATAATAATTATGCTACTAAAACATCTTTCATCTGAGTTCAAAGAACTTAACCAAAATTGACTCATTCAGCCTTCACACTGCCTTTATGAAGTAAATGTTAAATTAGATTATTTCCCATTTTTAGTTGGGAAAATCAAAGCTTAGAAAAGTTACATGACTTCTGAATAACACATTTCAGCAGCCAAGTTAGGGCTCAAACCCAATTACACATGTATTTATGCATTTTGTATCTTTTAAAAAAATTTGTGTTTTTAGATGGGACATTTAAATAGTAATTGCCATTAGTTTTAGATAATATTCAAAACCAGTTTCCGAGGTTTCCAGATAAAGACTCGAAACATTTTGTGAACCATCTGGATACCAGGTCTGCATGATACCAGATGTTTAGATATTTGTAATTACTGAGATTGTTTATGGAATTCTTACTCTTTGTCAGATCTTGAAGAGTTATATAAACATAGCCTAAACACTCATCTTTCATCTTAGGCAATATTCACTTTATAATGATCCAGTTACCTATTTAAGAATGTAACCACTAGTTAATTGCTTTATAGTTTCGTAAAATTCAGTCCCTAGAAAGTAATGAATGAGCTCTGGTTTTGTTGTACCTTAAATATATATTTTCGTGAAGAAAATCCATTATGTAGACAAAACCATAAATTTACATTCGATTTACATTGTTTGGTGTCTATTCATATCAGCATAATTAAAAAAGGACTTCTGAATTTTTTAATATTAACATTACTTGGCAAAAGTCTTTTGATTTGCTGGTATCTTTAGTAGAAGGCCTGCCTCTTAAAAGTCTGTGTTATGGCTTTCTTCTTGAATAGTTGTTCCAATGATTTTCTTTTATTTCTTTCTTTTTTTTTTTTTTTTTTGAGACAGAGTCTCACTCTCTTGCCTGGGCTAGAGTGCCGTGGCGTCAGCCTAGCTCACAGCAACCTCACAATCCTGGGCTCAAGTGATCCTCCTGCCTCAGCCTCCCGAGTAGCTGGGACTACAGGCATGTGCCACCATGCTCGGCTAGTTTTTTCTATTTTTAGTTGTTTGGCCAATTTCTTTCTATTTTTAGTAGAGATGGGGTCTCGCTCTTGCTCAGGCTGGTCTCGAACTCCTGAGCTCAAGCAATCCTCCCACCTCGGCCTCCCAGAGTGCTAGGATTATGATTGTGAGCCACTGCACCTGGCCGATTTTCTTTTAAAATGGAAAAACCGGCCTTTGCCTCCTCACTCTCCAAAAAGAATAACCCCAAGAGAAAGAGAGAGAGACAGAGAAAGAAATTCCTGCCAGAAGAGCTGCCCGTGCCCAGCTTTCATACTACATTTGTGCAGTGGAGACAAATAGGGTAGAAAGGAAGTGAATTGTTGCAGCATTCTAAGGGGATATAAGCAGTGTTTTAAAAATTGTGAATTTTTATTTTTATTATTTGTTTTCAAAATAGACTCCTTACTTTGGAGGGGGGCTCTAAGGTTCTTGGTCCCAGTAATGCATGACTCCCTGGGTGGGGAAAAAAAGGCTTGTGGCTTTAGAATTGTTTAGTTTATCAGTGAATGAGCATGAAATGAATGCATATTTAATTTATTTTGCTCTGTTTTTATAATTCAGAAGAAATCATTCTATGTTTATATCTTTTGTAAAAGGCATAACTGAAGAAATGAAACTCTTGAATTCTGATTTGTTTATACACTGGGGCAAAAAACCCAACTCGGTGGTTTAAGAATTTAAGAGTTTCAATTCCCAATAATTTACTCTGTTAGAATATAGATAAGCCATGAATTGGCTTCTTGGTTATCCTTATGTATTGTTACTCATTATAGAATAGAGAATTGAAAGAGCTATATTTAGTTATATGTTTAGATTACCAGTTAGAGGAAAGCAATATTTATATTTAGAGGATGTCTGTATTTTTCTAGGGAAGTTTTAAACTTAGCTTTATAATTTAGAACCATAATTCTATATCTAGGTGAAGCCAGAAGCTAGAGGTCATTTAAATTTTTTCTTTTATCCAAACTAATCCTCACTTCTTTCAAGCCAACAGCTGCACATTCTCTATAAATTCCATTTCTGAATCAGAAGAATACATATCAGAAGCATCACTGCATGTCAAAATTTTTCCTTTAAAATGAAGCATTTTCTCCTTTCTTGCATCAGGTGAACTCTACACAATGTTATGTCAAATGTTCAAGTCAATATTCAAAACAACATTGGAGTCAAATGTTGCAGTGAAACGGTGCTTTATCTTTAGATTTTCTATGCAAAATTTAGTTTTCAGTACTTTGTAAACAGCAGATTTCATATTCAAACTTTCCTGAATGCTTTCTCCTCCTACTGTGTTTCAGTGGTCTATATCCGCTATTCAGAGAGGTACATGATTCTTCTCCCCAGTCACCTAGTTGAGCCAGAATTGCCCCAATACCCCATATGTTTTCTTTGCGCTTCCTGACACCAGGTGTTGGGGTCTAGCTCCAAACTCGCCAACAATTGCATCAGAATTCTTTTTAACGTCTGTACTTGCCAGATGCTGGATTGCTAATCCTCACCCTCACCCAACCTATTTAAATTTTCTTTTACCTTTTATGACGAAAGTAGGATTCTGACCATTTCATTTCTCTCATTTAAGATATATCAGGATTCCAGGAAGAAAGCAAACAGGACTTGTTAGATCCAGGGGGTCACAAGTTGTAACTCTTATTATTTTTTCATATTTCTAACTGCATGTATATTGGCAAATTTCCAGTTTTGTGGTCACAAATTTAATTTGCTCCATTGTACGTAAAGAGTACTTTATGGATACTGTTCAAAATTCTTTAATATCCTTAATCATGAAAAGGTTGAGAACATTGCTTTTAATCTTTAACATGATCTTAAATGTGGTATGAAATACGTCTCAAACCATCTAAGTTTATTTTTGTGAATGTTTTCAACTATGATTTATAACTGTTATTCTGGTGCACTTAGAGCGTCTTTGGTCTACCGCATCTGAGCTGTGAGGATGGACTACCAAAGCTAAATAGATGTTTTCATCCATCTAGGTCTTTTATGCCACTCTGGATCAAATCTACCATGGGAAGCATCCCCTGAGGAGGTCAACCACAGACATTCTCAAGGAAACACAAGAGAAATTTTATGGCTTACCCTATGTTCCAAATACCGTGAGTCCAGTGCTTTGGTTCTGTTGTGTGCGGTTGAACAGTTCTGCGGGTGTTGCTGTAGGTTGTGATCACCTTCCCCTTGGACAACGGAAATCCCCACATTTACGTTGAGGCCTCCCGTGGGGCAAATGCTGGAAACTGCCTGGCTCGTTTAATGTCTCTCCAATCATCTACTTACATGTCCGCATTTTCCTTCCTCTCACAGTGTTTTTCTAGATTCGTAGGAAAGGGAGGATTAGAAAGGCCATTGGAGTTAGTCTGTATTCTCCTTTTCAGTTATTTTTCTATAATGAGAAAAATAGTGGTATAAAATGAATGTGATTATCAGTCCTGAATCATTTTCATTGCAAAGAGAATTAACATTTATTGAGTGCCTTATATTGTACAAGGATTGTAGTAGATTCTTCACATATTTTTACCTCATTTAGTACCCCATCAGAATAGAGAACAGGAGTATTGTTACCATTTATTGAGTTCTAGGTGCCAGACTCTGATTGCTTCAGGAAAAGATCTGTAATTTAACTCTCAAAAAAACCTTATAAATTAGGTAATAGCCCTATATCTATCTGGGGCTTATATCGAGGCTCATACACATTATGTGTCTTGTCTAAGATCATTTAGGTAGTTAAGTGATTGTGTTGGGATTCAAAACCAACCTCAATCTTTTTTCATTACTCCAAGGTTCCTGTAAGGAAGCTGGATATGGTGGAAAAAGTATTGGCTGGTGCAATTAGCACCGCAACTGACTCTTATATTACCTAGGCCTGTCTCAGTCGCAAGTAATAGAAACCACTCATATTGGCTTACGCAGGAATTTATCGAGTGTTGTAGCTGAAAAGTGCCAGTGGTGTTCAGGTCAGTTGGATCTAGGTCTCCCACAATATTGTTAGAAATGTTTCTCTGTCTTTTCACTTCTCAACAATATTTTTCTCTGTGTTCATTCATTCTCAGGCAGGCTCCCCGGAGTGGGTAGTGTGATGACTACCAGTAGGTCCAGGTTTATGTCCTTCTAGCTTAGTCTAGGAGAAAGATAATTTGAAAGTGCTCTGTAAACTATAAAAGAGAGAATAAATATCAAGTGGTTTTATTTGTTACAGCTTTGGATAACAGAATATGTTGTGCTAAGAGGTTAGGTTAATCAAAAAACTATAATTGTCCACTAAATCTTTAGGTCCTAACACTCAAACATTCACGGGGATAGTTCATAGTTATCAGACAAGTAAAGTAAAAGGGTATTTTATCTTCATAATGTGCCTTGTCATTTTTTGATTGTCTTAGAAGCTTAATCATCTGTTCCAGATATATAATGTTAGTCATGCTAACTACCTATTTTTGATCTTATATATTTGTTCTAATGCTGTGTGCTGTCCAGCTGTTGATTATCTGTATTAGAGAAAATTTGTAGTGGTAAGAACAACTGTTCATTCATGGGATAAATAATAGTAACAATTGCCTAGATTTTACTAGCTTTTTCCAGTTTACAGAGCATTGCCTGATTCCCCTGCTTTTGAACTTATGTGATTTTCTGCTTATTTATATTCTTTTTTGCTTATTTTTCAATGGATGTGAGTGAAACTCTATTGTAGTTAAAACATGGGCATTAAGTGGTAAAGTCACAAGACGACCAAAATTAGGAGGAAGTGGATGCTTTCCAAAACTGCAAAACTTCAGGTTGACTGAAGTGCTTGCCCTCTGCCTTTCTTTATTTTAAGTACCATAATAATATAACTGTGCTTTTTTTAGAAGAGAATTCAAACTTTGTTACTACTTACATTTCTTCTGTGTAATCATTTAATATGCGTAATAATGGCAACCAAATTCTGAATCAACATCCATGCATCATTTTTAACTTAAAAGGAAGGATGATATTAAGCCCACTGTCCTTGTCCTACTTCCTTTTGAGGAAATATACAGGTTTATCTCCCCCCCGCGATTATTTCCCCCGTTCATTTTCAGAGGTCTTTAGAAGCAGCATAGCTATATTTAGAGAAGAAAGGCACTATTTTGAGGCCTGTTCTTTTTTTAATGTCTGAGAGTTTGTTTAGATTTACATAAATATCCTACTCTTCCTACTTAGAAACTTCTGCATTTCCTCATTTGTTTATCAATTCGTTTATTAAATTAAGCCTATAACAAAACAATCCCATAAAAATAAAGAATAAGACAGGGATGCTCATTGGAATTCTTTAATGCAGCATTTATCAGGTTAGTAAGAGAAGGAAAACAAAAGATGTAAGCATTGGAAAGGAAGAAACAAAACTGTCATTATTCTGATGATTGATTATCTATGGATAAAAATCAAAGGTAAAGGTAAGTTGTTAAAATTAATAAGAAAATCTTCAACTTTTTGGCTAAGTAATCAATATATAAATATTAATTCCATCACTATTTATGAGCAACAGACTGGAAAAGAATTTTAAAGACACCATTATGGCAACAAATGTATAAAGTACCTACTGAAAAATCTTTTTTTTTTATTTTCAAAATTTTATGGGGGTACAAATGTCTTGGTTACATGAATTACTTTCGTACAGTTTAAGTCAAAGTTATAAGTGTGTCCATCACCCAGTGCGCATTGTACCCGTTAGGTGTGATTTTTACCGTCCCTTCCTCCCCCCGTCACTGGCTTGATTTCCACTGAATTTTACCGCCAGATGTGCACATGAGTGTTGATCTTTTAGTTCCAGTTTAATAGTGAGTACGTGTGGGGTTCGCTTTCCCATTCTTGCTTGTAGAAAATGATAAAACGTTACTAAAGATATTTTCAAAATCATAAATAAATAAAGAACTGAACGTATTTACGAAAAGGAAGATTTAATGTCAAAAATGTCAGTTTTTCCCTTATTAATCTAAACATTTAATGTAATACAACTCTAATATAATTCTGTTTGCTTGTTTGTTTGTTTGTTTGAGCCTAACAAGCTGATTGTACAATTTTATATCAAAGAGCAATGGCCCAAGACAGCCAGAGCAGTTTTGAAAAACAGCAGCAAGTTGGTGGACTTGCCCACTCAGGATTCAGATAAAGCTGTAGGAACTAAGACAGTAGGACATGGGACTGGGGATGGACAAATGAAACAATTGAAGAGACCAGAGCCCAAAGCAGACTCAGGACATTAATGGACTCTTGAATATAGACTAGGTGAAACTGTAGATCTGTGGGCAGAGAAGGAACTTTTTTTTTTTGAGACAGGGTCTCTGTCGCCCAGGCTAGAGTGCAATGACGTCGTCATAGTTCATTGCAACCTCAGACTCCTGGGCTCAAGTGATCTTCCTGCCTCGGCCTTCCAAAGTGGTAGGATTACTGGTGTGAACCTCCACACCCAGCCTAACAATTTTTTTAAATGGTACTGTAGTGATTGATTATCTGTATTGAAAAAAATAAAAATTGCATCTCTGTTTCATACTGCACACAAAAAATAAAGTAGGTTAAAACCCAAATGTGAGAAGTAAAGCTTTAAAATTTTAGAAGATAATGCAAAAGAATGTCTTTATGGTAGTCTTTTATATTTCCTACAAGTATCTTATATCTTCCATACAGAAGCTCCTTAACTTACGATGGGGTTACGTCCCAATAAGCTCATCATAAGTTGAAATATTGCAGGTAGAAAATGCATTTCATACACCTCACTTACTGAACATCAGAGCTAGCCTAGCCTACCTTAAATGTGCTCAGAGCACTTACATTAGCCTGTAGTTGGGCAAAATCATCTAACACAAAGCCTGTTTATAATAAAGTGTTGAATATCTCATGTAATTTATTGTATACTGTACTGAAAGTGAAAAACAGAATGGTTGTACGGGTACTTGAAGTATGGTTTCTACTGAATGCATATTGCTTTCACAACATCATAAAGTGAAGAAATCGGAAGTTGAACTATGGTAATGGTAAGTCAGGGATTGTCTGTATACAATACAAAAGGCATTTCACATAAAGCAAAAGACTGACAAATTCAACTATATTAAAATTTTTAAATTTAATGCTTAGATATTAAAATCTGTTCAAAAAATGTAAAAAATAATGAAAAGAAAAGATACGAATTAGAATCAGATATTTCAACACATGTAACTGGAAAAGGATATTTTTTCCTTTTTTTTTTTTTTTTTTTGTAGTAAATGACATGTAACATAAAATTTACCGTCTTGGAGAAGGATATATTTTTAAAGTACTTTGGGCAAAAGACATGGATATGCAATAAGCCATATGAGATGACCTCAGTATTACTCAGGGAATGCTAATTCAATATATTTAACTCTCAGAAGTTTGACAAAAAATAAAACAGTTGACAATACCAAATGTTGGCAAGGATGTGGAGTCACAGGAACTGTTCTACACCGAAGGTAAGAGTGCAAGTTGGCACAACCACTTTGTAAAAGAGTTTGGCATTGCCTGTGAAAGCTGAATATGGACCTACTCTATGGCCCAGCAGTTCAACTCCCCTATATAATCTTGAGAAAGTTTTGTACTTTCTCAACCAGGTAGACTTTTCTGTACCAGGTGTTAACAATATAAAGATTTATAACAAGACTGATTTGTAAATGGTTAAAAAAGGGGGAGGGCTGGGGAAGTATTCTGGAAAGAACCCAAGTGATTGTCAGCAGGCAAGTGGATAAATTATTTGTGGCATATTGAATAGAAGATGGATATTTGTGGCATATGGGATAGAAGATGACTTTATAGCATCTTCCCATGCAAAACGAAAGAGTGACAGTGTTCCCCTTATAAACTTCTCTCCAGAAATTGTCTGTCTTGAATGAGTCCTTTTATTCCCTCAAATTAAATAATGAGAAAAGGAAAATATAATTTCAGCAACCTAAAGAGCATTCATAATGTTTATATATTTGATACAAATTATATGTACATAATGTGATCTAAATTTTTAGACAGTTACTTTATATGTGTCTATATTAGCATTTCTTTAAGTGCATTAATAACTCATCTTGGGAGTAAAAGTGTCCCATCAGTTCTCTTTGAGCAATACTGGTTTAAACAGCATTCAGCTGGCTTCTCTACTGCAGAACTTCTCAGAATCTACAATGTGGGGGTGAACACTATGAGTCTGCAGTGCTCTGTCCCCACACATACTAATGTCTTCATGGATAATTTCTAGGCACCAGCCCTATGTAGGTCATAATTTAGAAAACTGCAGTTACATTACTATAACTATTTAATGGACAGCTCTATCAAAATTTCATATTAAATAATGAGTGTTTACAAGTCAATAAATAGCCTTATTGTATCAGCAGTTTATTAATATTTATGTGAGTGCTAAATCACTCTGTATAATATATAGACAAATTTAATTTGTACTTGCTGTTCCATCTAACGGTAGTTTGATGCTAGAAATTCAAAAGTTCCAGCTTATTTGTTAATAGAGGGTAATTATACAACATATATCAACAGGCTAATCTTCTGTTGTTAGTACTTCTCTTCCATTTAGAGTAGTGTTGTGTTTTGTTTTGTTTTTGTTTTTTATATTAGTGACAATCTCTTCTCCTCAGAGTATTTTTTTCTAAGTAATTGTATGTCTCTGCTATTTTTAGTTCAGAGAGTAGAAAATGTTATATTTTTGTATGGTATTCCAGGTTTATATTTTTCCCTTGCCACCTGCCTCTCTAGTGCAATTGAGATATAGTCATGTCTGTGATGAAACTTCCAGGCTATCATCCTCTGATTCTGTCCTTATGAGTATCAAAATAAGAACAACTGACTTTGTTGATAGACTACAGTTTCTGAAGATCTTTTAATGATGCAATTTATTTTAGCATTTTGAGCTAATTTTGTGAGTTGGTAAAACTGTGTTGCCAGCACAAGTTTTCTCAGAATGACAGTGTTCTTTGAATAAATCTTGCTGCCCCTGAGACATTCTTTGTCCCTTACCCACCTCAAACTGAAAACCGTAATGTGTACAGAATAAGACAGTCCTGAGCACTGTGAGTCTTCACATGAAAATATCATAATCATGTCTAAGAAAATTATCTTTCTTCACAACTTGTAATTTTAAATTCACCATCTTGGTGGTATAAAATTTGTTTAAAGCTATAATGAAAGAGTTATTGTAGAAAAGCAGTTACTGGGACTAAAGGATATATTGATATTTGGTCATTTTTCTTGTTTAGTGCAAACACTGACAAAGAACGAAACGAGGACTTCTTTCTTGTGAATGGTATTCACCCCACATTTAGGTTTTGCCTCTGTTTCCGGCAACGAACTGTCATATTATAGTGGCACAGTGTTTGCGTTGGTTAAAAGTGACGTGTCAATTATTCCAGTTTACCTGAGGTAGGGGAGAGGTGGATTTATATACTGTTTATACAGCAGATACCTATACATCTTTTGAGTAGGTGTGTGCTGCAGGCTTATTGGGGAAAGAAGCATCCCATGTGCTGCGAAGCGTTCACGGGTATCAGCTCAGAAAGGCTGCTGCTGCTGGAGGCTGATCTCTGCCAAGGCTTATTCCTATTAAGTCTAATTATCTATTAATAGAGGTGATACATATATTTTACATTAAATGTAATTTCTATCTATAGCATACCCTGTTTTTAGAACGTAAAAAACAGCTGAAATTGTGCTAAATTTAGTCAGACACACCAAAGTGCAAACATTTTTGTATTTGTTATTTAGCATAAAGAAAACTATTTCCAAACCCCAATTTATATATTTATACATTAGTTCAATTCTATTACTCATATTGTTATAGATAATTATAAATTATGTTTAATAATTGATATATTTGTGATGCATATTTATGTTAGATTTTTATTAATTATATGCTGCACACATTTTAGGTGATAGGATATAGCAGCGAATAAAACAGACCAAAATCCTTGCCCTCACGGAGTCTGTATTAGAAATGGCTTGCTTTTAGATGTATATACATTAATTGATTAATCATTATGTCTGGCTGTTCTGCCAAACATCTCAGTATTAAGCAAAATATTTCTTGAGCCCATCAAGTTGCTTTGAATTGTGAGCACATGGACTGAACATAAAGCTGAGCAGATGGAGACATTCTGGAGCATATTGCAGCTAGCACAGAGGATATGTTGGGAGCCCAGTTTTTAATTTCCAGAGGGAGGCTCCTTTCCTGAAACATTCCTGAGAAAAGAGGTGTCTTCCACGTTTTCATTGGGCTCCTGCGTTTTCCTCACCCTTGCTGCTGTGGCGACCTACACCTATTTGTTTAGCATCAGCACGTGGTCCTAGAACTACCTCCCTGCATAGGCGAAGAAACAAGGTAGCCAGGCAGAATAGAAGAGTGGCTTACAGGCTCCCGTCAGCCATCACAGACCTGGGCATTTGTGCTTGATCGATTGGGAGGTGGTGATAAAAGAGGAGTAGGGATGACACCCACTGTTTTAATAAAACAGGCCATCTGTGGGGATGGGGATGGCATTCACTGCAACGTGGAATACAGGAGGGTGAGGGGTACAGAGACAATGAGTTTTGTTTCACGTGCCTATGGAATATCCAAGTGGAGATGAACAGCATTGGGTCAGTGGATCTGAAGCCTAGAAAACAAAGCGAGGTGGAGCTCTGTAGATCTGGGAGTCCTTAGTCCAGAGAGGGTACTATAAGCTGTGGCAAGGGACAGTATGGAGCAGGGAGGTGACTGGGCAAGATGAAGGGCCATCTAGGAGATGACCCTGAGGGTGGACAGGAGCACCTATCAAAGGGCACAAGCTAGGTCAGCCAGTGTGGTTGGTATGATTTTCTCATTGGAATGACCATTTTTCAAGTACTAACAAAAACCAACATTATAAACATTATTTTCTTTTCTGTTTCTACTACTACAATCACAACGGTATAATGCTCTGCTCTGTTCTATTATTTTAGTATTACATTGGCTGTATGGTGACTTGAAATGTCATTTATAGAACATTTGTTTTGGATGTGTGTTCTGAGTTCCCAAATAACAGACTAATAAATGAACTCTTAGCATATAACTTATGTGTAATTTGAGGGCTTTTCATGTTGAAATTGCTTGATATTTAGAGCAGATTCTTAGGCTGACGTTGCTGTTGCCATGATTATATGTGCAGGAAAGTAACCACTGATTTACCAGTTGGGAGATGGAGTGCAACCAGTGGTAAGCCCAGTTGTTTACACAGTGTGCTCATCCCAGATTAACTTTCAAACGGAAACCATGTGGAAAGATGGTTATAGGAAGATGAAATGAGTCTAATGGAAGAGTGCAGAGATATTTTGAGAATACTGTTACCATATTTACTTTACTATATGGAGTTTTGTTTTATATTTTAATAGTTCCCAAAAGAAGAAAAATAAAAACACCCACCATGAGAAAATGGCATTGCTATACACAGTTTGGGTGTTAAGGCTGTGATTTATTACTGCTAGAGTTTATTTTCTTTCCTACTCACTTGATAGTCAATTTTTAAGAATGTCTTTGTTCAAAAACCATACATGGGAGTATATATAGAGAGACTGCATGAAAATAGCTGACTTATGAGCATTCAAGCATATTAAAAATTGCTTTTATATTTTTAATTTTAAATATATAAAAGCTTTTCGAGGGCAACTTCACAATTTTAGCTCAATTAATAATGTAAAAGAACACCACTACTTATTGACTTTATGTAGTATCAAGTATATAATGATTTTATTTTAAAAGCTTTAATTTTAGAATAACTGGTAAGATGTGAAGATAAATAATTATCTATTAAATGATTTCTGTCATCTAGATTAAAGTGGCAATCAGATTTTTTCCAAAGAGTTATTTTTAAAGTCAGGCTGGTCAGAGAAACTGTGATCATGTGGGGAGTCTTTCTGTAGAAATCTTAGGGCAGCTGGGACCTTCGCTGTTCTGGTCTCACACGTGCTCAGCTGTCGATGCAAAGTAATGGCCTAGGGGTCTCTTATTTTAATGTGTAAAAAAAATATTGTCTATTAAACAATAGGACTGGAGCCCCAGAGTGGTTAAAAGTTCAATTCTCTCTCTCTCTCCAGAGAGTATTCAACTTAAATTATTTGGTAAAAATGCTTATTCCTATTTAATTTTTTCCCCTGGGGAAGAAGTTATTTTTCCTTCTATTCTTGTGCCCCAGCTCTCCTGCAAATGGAAAATCTCTTCTGTGAGGTGAAGGTACTTCCCGGGTTGAGCTAGCTTGGAGTACTTGATGTTGCTAAGCAAACGTTAGATTAAAGAAAACAATATTTATTTTTGTTTTTATCTTAAATACAAAGACCATATGGTGCATATCTAGAAACACCTAAGTGGTTAATTGCATGTTAAATTCCTTTCCTCTTTGGCTGCATAAACAACTGAGAAAATATTTACCTTCTCTGTCATGCTAGGTTTATTTATGACTTTGAAACTAAAACACAGAAGTGCTATAAATTGAAACTTTAATCTCATGATTGACTCATTTTCTAAAAATTTATATGGTTTCAGTTTGTGGGACAGCTGCAACTCTAGATTTCACTGATTTAAAACATGAGGAAATTATGACTACCCGGGTTGTTTTTATAATATAGTCCTTTGAGCCAAATCACCAGCTTTCATTTTTGAATAATGCTGTACTTTTTTTGTTGTTGCCTGCAATTCAACATAGGCTAAATACAACGAATTAAAAGCCCAGGATATTAGAAGATTTTCTTTACTAGGTAAACTTTTGTATCTTAAATGACACACACGTGTCTTAGATTTAGGCTATTTACCTTTCAGGAAGCTTTTCTCCGGTGATTCTCTAAGGTACATCCCATGCTCATCCGCAAGAAATTTGAACAGGACACAGGGACCTCACTCAGAGGGCTCATTATAATGCCTTGTCACCAGCAGGAACTCCAAGAGCAACATTAGCAATATAAGGAAGGTTCCAGTTGAGTGTTACTAATTTTAAATTTTAATTATATTTTGAGTAAGTAATATATGCACACGCTTAAAAGTTCATAAAGTGTCAGAGGGCTTACAGTGTAAAATCTCCTTCCTACTCTGATTTCCCAGCCCTCAGTCCCTCTCCCTGGAGGCAACCTGCGTTACTGTTTTTCCGCACACTGATTCGAAGATAGGATTACCTCTGTTAAACATAAAAACATAAAATTTGCCCTTCTCAGTAACTTCCTTTTCTTGCTGTTCTTCCTGCCTTTTCTCCCAGCTAGGCCAACTCTAGACTGGAATTACAGTCCTTCCCCTAAGTGTCCTGGAATCTGCTTTGCCTCTCTAAATCCACACAGTGTTAGCGAGGCCTTTCCTGGATACAAATCTGACCATGACACCCCTCCCCTTAAAACCCTTCAATGCTCTTAAACTAAAGGACAAAGCCCTTTGCCCACCCACAGGTTCCTGCGTGGTCTGGTCACTCCAACTTCCTCCAACTGGACACACCCTGCTTCCTTGGCACCAGGTTCTTGGCACTTGTTCCTTCCACCGGGAGCTCTCTCTTTCCTGCTCACTTTGCCTCACTTTGCCTCAGCTTGAACTGTCCCTTCTCCAGACCTGGGCCAGTCTCTTAGCAAGCTCAAAGCGCTGGGTTCCTTCCCTGCATGTGGGTCACCCAGTTTATAATTCCTTGCTGTCATTTTGATTAATATCTATCTTCCCAACTAGGTGAAATTCACAGAAGAGCAAGACCCATTTCTCCAGGGCCCTGAACAGATATTTACCATGGCAGGTACCCAAGAAATATTCATTGAAGATTTCTTTTTTTTACCTTTTTGAAGCATAACGTGCACAAAGTACACAAATCCTTGTATACGGTACCATGAATTTTCAGAAATATGTTTACCACTGTAACCACCACCCAGATCAGGATATACAGCATTTCTAGTAGCCCAGAATGTCCCCGTCATCTCCCGTCAGTCAATGTACCTTCCCTACAAAGGCAACCACTAGTTTTGCCTGTTTTGAACTTCCCATAAATGGCATCATACAGATGTCTGCTTTTGTGTCTTGCTTCTCTTATACAGCATGTCTGTGAGAGTCATTCTTTTTCATTGCTTTATAGTATTCTACCCCTAGTATGCCACAGCTTACCTATTGTACTATTGTTGGACATCTCAGGTATTTACAGTTTGGGGTTATTATGAATAAAGTTTCCGTGCATATTCTTGTATATGTCTTTTGGTGAACATAAACATTAATTTTGTTGCATGAAATTTAGTATATTTCTGTTTAGTTTTAGTGTAGCTATTGTCAAACAGTGTTTCAAAGTGGTTGTCATGAATCACATTCCAGTTGGTGATTTGCATCTTTTTCATAACTAGCAATACTGGGCATTTCTCCATATGTTCATAGGCGACTGAAATGTCTCTTTTGTGTAATGATTTTTGCTGGAATCTGGGTGAAATTGGAAACTGTTGGAGGGTTTCCAGCAAAGGACTGACAGATTGAATGTGAGGTACAAGAGAGATGAGTTGAGAGTTATTGCAGGGGTTTCGGCCTGTGCAGCCATAGGATGGTGTTGCCATTAAGATGGACAAGACTGTGGAAAATGTAGGCCCTTAAGAGAGATCAGGAGATAAGTTTTGGATACACTAAGTTTGAGACATCTGTTAGACAAACAAGAGAAGATGTCATGTAGGCAGCTGGATGTGTAAGTCCAGAGTTCAAAGAAGCAGTCTGTGCTGGTGATAGTTATTCACACACAGATGGTGTATAAAAGCTAAGGAACTGGCTGAGATCACCCCAAAGAGTGAGTATAAATGGAAAGGGTCTGTTTAAAAGATGAGTCTTGTGGCATGCCAGCATTTTGAGGGCTAAACAAAGAGGAGGAAACCAATGAGGTAGGAGGTAAAAAGAGATGGCGGTGTCCTGGGAAACAAGTGAAGAAAGTGTTTCAAGGAGGAGTGAGTGATTGTGTCAAAGCTACCTTTAGATCAGGTGAGCTGATAGCTGAGAATTAGCCATTGGATTTAGCAACATGTAGGTCGTTGGTGACCCAGATAGGAACGGTTTCAGTGGAGCGCTTGGAGGGACAGAGACTGAGTGGGTGGGTTTCAAGAGAAACTGCAGGGAGAAGAATTGGGTACGGTGAGTATAGGCAACTCTGGTGTGTTGCCTGCAACACAAGAGCAAGAGAGAAATTGGGCATGGAGGAGGTTCAGGTAAGGTAAAGAGAGGATTTGATTTGTTTTGATTTTGCTTGACTAATTTGATTTCATTTTGATTTTTAATGAGAGGAATAACAACATATGAAGGCAAATGGGAAGGATCTATTAAGACTGGAAAGCTGGTGATGCAGGAGGGAGAAGGGAAGATTGCTGGCGTAGCTGAGCGCGGTGGGATCCTTTGTGCAGAGAGAGGTGTCAGCCTCGCTGCAGCCACACCGTCTCTGCGGTACGTGAGCAGAGACACAGGCAGCAGGGAGATGCGGCCATGGAGTGCCCTCGCCTGGCTTTGCTTGGTGAAGTAAGCAGCAGCATCCCCAGCTGAGAGTGCACGTGGGATGGTGGCTGTGGCGTTTGCGGAGCGAGGAGCAGGTGCACAGTGGTGGTGTGGGAGGCGGGAGAGGCAGCAGAGTGGACGTGTGGCAGCGCTAAGGGCTCACCGGAGGTTAGTGCCGCTAATTTGAAACGAGCATGCAGGTACGCGTGCCGAGCATTGAGCAGGGCCATGGTTTTACCAGGTGAGTACAGTGATGCTAGAGGAGGCTGTGGTCCTGAGGGTTATGCCAAGAGTTACAATGACTGACTGTGAGATTTAACTGGCCAGAGAGGACAGGGAGCACACAGGGGATGTTTAAGTGACCCAGTTCATGGTATTTTGTTATAGCAGCTCAAGTTGACTGTGGCACGTGGTTTAAACTTTGTTCACTTTTGTTCATCATTTTTCAAGAACTGTGCATCTTTTTCATAACTAGTAATACTGGGCATTTCTCCATATGTTCATAGGCTACTGGAATGTCTCTTTTGTGTAATGATTTTTGCTGGAATCTGGGTGAAATCGGAAGCTGTTGGAGGGTTTCCAGCAAAGGACTGACAGATTGAATGTGAGGTACAAGAGAGATGAGTTGAGAGTTATTGCAGGGGTTTCGGCCTGCAATACCCACAGCGTGTGGGTACTTTGCACACTGTGAGCGGTGTGCTTTACATTTATCCACATGCCGAGCTCTGCCTTCCCTTCACCCCTAGTGTGTTTTCCCAGGCTCCGCGTGTGGACTCCTGCTCTTATTTGGAGCCAGTACTTACATTCCCTCTGCTCGCTCTGAAATCCTGCCCCAGAACCCTGTTTTCCTAGGCCCTACTCCTGTTCAAGGTTCCATACCCATTTTTCAGTATTCTAGAAAGACTATAGATAACCCTTTGAGTGCATAGCTTTTTGTGCACTTGACTACTTTAGCCTTAAAATAAATTCCTAACATGGACTGCTAGGTTATCAGATAAGCACAGTTTATATTCCAATACACATTGCAAAGTTATGCAGCAGATTAGTTGGTTTTCCCTTGAGAAATCAGCAGCGAGGGTTCCCCTGACAGCGCTCATTGCTGATTTGTTTTAATTTTTGACATTCTGATATACCACAAATACTATAACTTTGCTTGCAATTCTTTTATTACTAGTAAAATCAGTATCTTCCCCTATTTTTTGTTACTGTCTATATGGGGGAGGGTGAAGTGCCTATTCTTTTATTTTCCCCCACATTTATGTTGATCTTCCTTTTCCTACTGATTTTTTTTTTTTTTTTTTTTTGCTTTAGACAGAGTCTCTGTCACCCTAGGTAGAATGCAGTGGCATCATCGTAGCTCCCTGCAACCTCAAACTCCTGGGTGCAAGGGATCCTCCTGCCTCAGCCTCCCGAGTAGTTGGGACTACAGGCACATGCGACCATGCCCAGCTAATTTTTCTATTTTTAGTAGAGACAGGGTCTCACTCTTGCTCTGGCTGGTCTCGAACTCCTGAGCTCAAGCAATCCTCCCACCTGGGCCTCCCAAAGTGCTAGGATTACAGGTGTGAGCCACCAAACCCGGCTCCTATTGATTTTTTATAGTAATGTTATCCATTTACCCTTCTTGTTATAAATATTTCCCTCATTTTATTATTTGTCTTTCAATTTATTTTATTATTTTAACATTCAAGAGGTTTTATTTTTGTTGATTTGCTTGTATGTTGTTGTTTGTTTTAGTTAAATCTATCAGACTTTTATTTCAGTTTCCTATCATGCCTTAAAAGAAATTCTTAACCCAAGATTATTTAAATGTTGCCTATATTTTCTTCTAGTAGTCTTCCTTTATTTTTCACATTTAAATCTTTGATTATTTAAATTTATTTTGGTGTAAGGTATGAGATTTGGAACCAGCTTTAGTTTTTCTAGTTGGTTCTTGAATAACCCATATTTTCCCCACTGATTTGAAAAGGTGTTCTTTGTCAGATGCTAAGTTTGCATATACAAGATTGTTTCTGAGCTTTCCATTTCAGGGGTTCTTGCCCAGACCAGATAGCCATTTGTGGTTTTTTATTGCTTGCTAGTTGACTTTTAATCCAGATGCCTTTGCTCCATTATTCCATTCACTTGCCTGTTCCTATCTGGCATGTATTTATAATGGTCATCTTAGAAGTCCTTTCTGCGTCTTGTTAAATGAATTTGTTTCATGATTTTTTTTTTTTTTTGCTGTTATGATGGGATATTTATTCCCTCTCCCCCATTTTTCTAGCCAATTATCATTGATACATAAGAAAGTTATTTGTTTTAGCTTGATTTTGTGGCTGGCTGTCCTAATGAACATATAACTTACTTGCCAGATTTTAGGGGTTTTCTAGATATACATCTCTCACGACATTTATAAATAATATTTTTGCTGCCCCTTTCCAATATTTATACGTTTCCATTTGTCCTGGCCTGATTCAATGACTTGAATTTCAAAAATAATGCTAAATAATAATAGAGAAGGTGAACATCCTTATTTGGTTTATGGTTTTAATGGAATGTTTCTGGTTTGACCTATGACTTGAAAGGGAGCTGATATGCGTGCATGCTTGAGAGAAGAGAACATCCCAGGACAAACAGTGGCATGTTCAAGTTACAAAGACGGGGGTGAGAAAGTTACGTGTGGAAACAGGTTGTCTAGAGCTGAAGCTCTGCATAGAGGAGTGACAGTGTGAGCGAGGTGGCTCCTCTGAGGAGGGTGAGGCCGAGGAACACACGGATGGTACAGGAGAAATGTGGAGGTGGGGCTCTGGAGTCAGGTGAGCTAGGCTGAGTCTTAAGCATCAGATCTTCACCAAGAGATGGTGATAGCTACCTCACAGGGTTATTGTGAGGATCCACTGAAGAAATGGGTGTCAAAGGCACTTAGCCCAGTGCTTGGCACCTAGTAAACACTAAATAAATGTCATGTATTGTTATTATTGTCAGTATAATAAAATGATGTAGAGCTGGAAAGGGAATTTAAATGATAAAATAGCGTGTGTGAAAAATAAAATCATCAATTGTACGTAGGATGGGTCAAAGCAGGAAAAGCAAATTAATAGACTGAAATAGATGGGGGTCTGTGTGTTCAGCACTCTTCCTTCAGGACAGCCAGCTGCCAGGCCCCCAGAGGCCCCGTGATAATGCGCAGCTAGTTTTTGAGTCTATTATGGCAATCCATGCCTTTCTAAGACCATATGTGGTTATTGATGTGTTAGAATAGTTTATCTTGGTGTCTTTTACACATCTTGATTTATAATGTATATATTTAATAATTATAAAAGAGAGCAGTTATTTGCTTTCTTTAATATACATTATCTTCAGATTCCTAACTTGGTGATGATACAATCTTTCTTTTCACATGTGTATGTTTTTTTGTGTCTTGGGGAACCTTTGAAATACTTGCTGATTTATGAAGAGTGAAAAGTGAACCAAACTTTTTCAGAACATTTAGAAAAATTCAGACACTTAAAAGCTAAAATCAAACAGTATTAGAAATGATTTATACAATTGCAGCCCTAACTTTTTTCCACTTAAGCCAAAGAACAGTATAAACAACGCTTTCACACTGCTAAGTCCTTTAAATGGAAGCAATAGAAGTCTATAAATCAAATGATAGTTTACATTTATTTCATAACCACTTTTTCTAACTCATTTGCCCTCTTAAAACTTAGTGTAGCCTCTAAAAAGTTGAACTAATCTTGTATTGAATTTAAATTAATGTGAATAAAGAAATACATTAAAAGATTTTAGAGACTAATGTGCTGCCACAAATTAATTTATAGAAGCACAGCATTTATTGAAAGAAAGTAGGGTAAAACTAGATGCTGTTGAGCTGGCTTATTTGAAATAAGAGAATTCAGCTCTAACATCTCAGTGGTGAGTAGTAGGTGGATCACTGTTGTGGAGTAAGTCTCATGCAAGCCTGTTGGCACTGGTTCTAGGAATCCACAAAACACTTTAATTTGAATGATTGTTAATAACTTCTTATCTGGAATAGTTTAATATTCATAAGTTGTAAAAATAGTTCTCGTGAGATCACCCATCTTAAGTTTTTCACCTGCTGTTATACCCTTCAATTCTCTCTCACTTTAGTAGCCTTGATTTTTTAATCTCTGTCCTTGAACTGTTAATTCATTGGCTTTTAAGCATTTTGACAAAACCCACAGTAAGAAATGCATTTTATGTTACGACCTATTATACAAATATGTCTGTGTACATTTAGATGGGTATGTGTGTGCATGTGTCGGTGTAAGACTGAAAAGTACCACAGACCAAAAGTTACCCTAACTATGTACAGCACACTCCAATATTTTCTATTCTCTTGCTTCGTTTTTTAATCCTGCTCACAACCTACTATATTGATTTGATAAACCACTAGCAGATAATGGTGTACAGTTTGAAAATATGTTAACTTCTCTTGCCCTGTGATTTTGCTTATTCTACCTTCTTTCCCAAGTCAATTATAAAACCTTTTTCAGATAGGGATGTTTAGAACTGAATTATTTAGAACAATAAAACCATAGCTTCTATCTAATCCTACCACACCATTTTTCCTTAGGGTGCATTAATTTATTTGAAAGATGTTGTCTTTCAGGATGGATGGGTGTATACATGTATAAGATAGTGTGGAAAAGATATAATACAGTGCTGTGAAATCTCAGTTATCTCAGGAAGTGTTGAATTTTGCCTCATGAAGTCAGAAGTGACCTTTGATCTGGACTTAGTCACCTCAGATTCAGATTCTAGCCTAGTTTAAGGCCATGGAGGGGAGGAGGGAGTAAGAAAGGAGAGAAATGTGATAGAAGGTGATTAGGGAATGTATTAGTCTAGGGTTCTTGACAACAGAGAACTTGATCCGGGAGGAGCGGCTGCTCTTCAGGGATAAATCTGGTTGGAACCAAGTAATAACGAGTTCTTTATGTCTGCTTAGAGGCTTATACATAATCCTGGAGGGTATGGGGAGAATTTAAAGCCTCGAAGTTTATAAGCAGAGAAGTGACGTGAGTAGATATAAGGTGTAGGGGAAAGTTAAGGTTTCAGTATGGAGGATGGGTTGGAGGATGAAGAGATTGAAGACAGGGAGAAAGGAATCAATCCAAGTGATGGATGAAAACAAATATAAAAATATAATGAACCTTGTATACTCAAAATCATCAGTTTTTTTGTAAAAATGATCTATTTGATCATTTTGATATTTTATTCTCTTTTATCTCAGCAATGCATTTACAAAAAATTTTTTTAAGTATGTTTTACCCAGAATTTTAGTTGTATAATTCAGGAGGGTTGTTAGAAGTATCAAATCCATCATGGAAACAGAAGTTTCTTCATCCAATTTCCTTGTTCTTTTAATTATGCTTTTGCTTTGTTTGCCTTGATTTTCTCCTCCTCCTTTTCCCACTGTTTTTGTTTTTTTGTTTTTGTTTTGGCAGTTATAGTTCTATATCCAGGAGCTGCTGCTTCTTCCTTTTCCACAGCATCTTGATCTTGTTTAATGAATGTAACTTTTTTTGGTCACATAGATCCTGCCCTAAAGGTCTCACGGTCTAAGGAAGAGACGATGAGGTCTGAATCTGGGCATTGATGGTAGACACATATGTAAGGGAAAAACTACAAGGAATGTATCGAGGTAAAATTGCCAGGATTTGAGGACTGATTGGCGGTGACTGATGATACGGAATTGAGCATCAGTGCCGATCCTCAGCCTGATGAAAAGCACCTAGGAAGAGCCTGCGGCTAACTTCGTACTCAGTGGCGAGAGATTGAAAGCCTTTACCTGAGATAGGAATAGGATGACGTTTGCCATTGCCACTTCTGTTCAGTATTCTACTGGAGGTTTTAGCCAAAGAATTAGACAAGAAAATAAAAAGTATTCCTACTGGAAAGGAAGAAACAAAATTATCTCCATTTGCAGATGACATGATCTTGTATATAGAAACTCCTAAGGAATACATACACACACACAACAGTTAGAGCGAACAAATGGGTTCAGCAGGGTCACAGGATGAAAGATCAACATACAAAAGTCAGTCATATTTTTATGCTCTAGCACTGCTGTCCTCAGCCCCCAGGGTGTGGACTGGTACCGGTCCATGGCCTGTTAGGAGCCGGGCTGCACGGCAGGCAAGCGAGCAAAGTTTCATCTGTATTTACAGCCGCTCCCCATCGCTCGCATCACTGCATAAGCTCCACCTCTGTCAGATTAGCAGAGGCATTAGATACTCATAGAAGCACAAACCCTTCCATAAACTGCTTATGCGAGGGATCTAGGTTGCACATTCCTTATGAGAATCTAATGCCTGATGATCTGAGGTGGAGCTGAGGCAGTGATGCTAGTGCTGGGGAGTGGCTGCAAAAGAAGATTGTCATTAGTAGAGAGGTTTGCACAATAAATGTAATATACTCGAATCATCCCAAAATCGCCACCCCTGCCCCAGTCTGTGGAAAAATTGTCTTCCATGAAACTGGTCCCTGGTGCCAAAAAGGTTGGGGACTGCTACTCTAGCAATAAACAATCCAAAAATCAAATTAAAAAGATAGTTCTATTTATAATAGCATGTGACAGTAAAATGCTTGGGAATAAATTTAACAAAAGAAGTTCAAGACTTGTGTGGTAAAAACTAGAAAATGTGAATGAAAGAAATTAAAGAAGACCTGAATAAATGGAAAGATGTTTTGTGTTCATGGATTCTAAGACTTATTGTTAAGATGGCAGTACTTTCCAAATTGACCTACAGATTCAACACAATCACTATCAAAATTCCAGCTGTCTTTTTTGCAGAAACTGACAATCTGGGATCATAAAATTTCCTATGGAAATATAGGGTAACCAGAATATCCAAAACAGTCTTGGAAAAGAACAAAGTTGGAGGGCTTGCACTTCCCAATTGCAACACTTACCACAAAGCTACAGTAACCAAGACTGTGGTGTAAGAATAAACACACAGGTCAATGAAATACAATTGAAATTTCAGAAATAAACCTATGCATTTACAGTCAATTGGTTTTTTACAAGTGTACCAGGACAACTCAGTGGGGAAAGAATTGTCCTTTTAAAGAATGGGATGCTGGGACAACTGGATATGCACATACAAAAGAATGAAATTGGGCTCCTGCCTCTGTACTGTATACAAAAATTAAATCAGAATAGACCAAACACCTAAATCTAAGAGCTAACAGTATAATATTCTTAAAAGAAAAGATAGGTGTAAATATTTGTGACTTTGGATTAGGCAATGGTTTCTTAGATATGACACCTAAAGCACAAGCAACCAAAGAAACAAAAGATAATTTGGACTCATTAAAATTTAAAAATTTCTACCCAAAGAACATTATAATGAAAGTGAAATGACAACCCATAGAATGGGAGAATATATATCTGATGAGGGTTTAATCTTTAGAATATTTGAAGAACTCTGATAATTCAACAATAGAAAAACATACCACTCGATTTAAAAATGGGAAAAGGGTTTGAAAAGATATTTCTCCAAGGAAGATATACAAATGACTGATAAGCACATGAAAATGCTCAACATCATTAGTCGGGGACGTGCAGACCAAAACCCCAGTAAGATACCACATCATTCCCACTGGAACGGATGTGATAAAAAAAGATGGATCATAACAAGTATTGGTACAGATGCGGAGAAATTGGAATCCTCCTACATTTCTGGTCGGAATGTAAAATGGAACAGCAGCTTTGGAAAACAGTCTTCTAGTTCCTCAAAAAGTTAAGCAGTTATCAGATGACCTGGCAATTCTGTTCCTAAATGGAATGGAATCTCATTCAAAAGAACTAAAAACATATGCCCACCCCAAAATTTGTGCATGAATATTCACAATGACATTATTCATGATAGCCAAAAAGTAGAAAGAACCCAATGGATGACTGGATAAACAAAAGTGGTGTATCCATACAGTAGACGATTATTAAATATTTAATCATGAAATGAATGAAGTATCGATACATGCCGCAATGTGTATAACCCTTGAAAATATGCTCAGTGAGAGAAACCAGGCACAAAAGACTCCGGATTGTGTGATTCCGTATGAAATATCCGGAATAGATAAATCCATAGAGACAGAAAATAGATTCGTAGTTGTTAGGGGCTGCAGGGAGGAGGAATGAAGAGTGACTGCAAATGGGTCCAGGTTTCTTTTTTGTGTGATGAGAGTGTTCTGTAATTAGATAGTGGTGATGGTTGCATAATCTTGTGAACATACTGAAAACCACTGAAGTATACACTTTAAAAGAGTGAATTATATAGTGTGTGACTTTTATCTCAATCAAAAGAAGAGAGTCGGCGTTGACATAATGTGTTGGAGCAGGGAAGGGCCGTGGAGGGTCACACTTGCTGGCCTGCATCGCTTCTGACCAAGGGGGAGACTGAATTGCCGCGGAGGTTAGCGACCAGCTTGCCTTACAAGGGTGTTCTGGTTGGTGTTATGTGGGATAAGATTTAACTTACTAACCTCTAGAGCTAGAAGGAAATATAAGGACATCAGTTCATTTCAGCTTCAAACAAGCCTAACCTCACTGCTGACCCCTTCAAAGGTTATATCTTGAACTTTCAAATTTAGGAGAAGAAAGCCAGCTATTCTTACATAGCTCCTATATATAACATTATATCTGTACTGTTGTTATAACATTGTAAAATAATGCTGGTTGATACTATTTTTATGCTAATAGTTATAATAATAGTTTGGTGCTGTGTTGTTTACAGTGAATACTAATTTTAACTAATGGTGTTGATTATTATATTTTTATCTAATACTTTTTAAAGATTCCGGTAATGTGTCTCGTTTGGCATTACCCAAGTTTTGCATGTGTTTTAACTACCACTATAGCAGTTTCTTTCTTGTAAAAAATTACTTAACATTGTTGCATCAGAAATTTTGGAAATTCTTCAAACAAGACAGTCAGGGAGGATTGATGACATGTTGATAGAAAGCAGCAACCCTAATAAATTCAGTGGATCAGTCACGTTCTTTATTTCTGTCAGTTATTCTGCATAAAATACAGGCAGTAACACGACCTGCAGACGACATACTCTCGCAAGCCCTCGGCTATCCTTCACAATGTGCAGTTACTTCATAAACTTCTGGAATGCCTTCACGGTATTATATAGGGTGCGGGGAGACGGTTAGTAATGTATTCCTGGAGGTGAAGGTGTTTTTACTGTCTTTATTAACTCAGTTTCATCTTACGAGGAGCATAACCCTAGTAAGACATACCTCCTAATTGCACCTGTCTAGCTTTCGTACCTCTTAGGCAAGATAAAGTAAAACTTAAAAGAATGAGCCTTTTAATGCGATCTAGAGGGATATTCCACCATGAGAATTAGAAACAAGTTTGGAAAGCAGCAGTTACTCAAACCAAGGAAGTGGAGGGAATATCATTCAGAGCTATGAGGTGAGGGTTAATAGGAAAGAGCCGGCGAGATGCAGATTTAGGTATGCACACACCAGACCTCACAGGTCTCACATCTCCCAGTCATTCCGGAAGAGTCCTCCCAAGAGCCACGCATCCTTCAGTATGCCGTGTGCGCCGGGGCCTGTCCTGTGAGGAGTTAATGGAAGTTAATGGCAGTATTATTTTAATTCTGTCTCGTGACTTCGGAAATTCAGATGTGTGTGTGTAGTCAGCAAATTAGTTATATGTTACTTGTTTGTTGACATGTTTATAATTCTAGTGATTATTAAAACTTAATTATAGAAAGAGAATTTGAACTTACAATGCAAATTGTGTCTAAATTACAGTGATTTGTCTAATTTTCTCATTCCTTTTATCTTTTTTTGTGAATATTTATGGAAGACACTGCGTTAGTCACAAAATACAAAGAAGTGGCCGGGATCCTCTCTGCTGGCAAAAAGATTACGTTAGTAGCTGACAAACCAAGCCATCCCTACCTGGCAGCACAGAGCAGACGTTTTACTTCCTTCATCTCCTTTAACCCGCACCGCCGCCCTAGGGTGGGTGTGACCACAGTCATGTTTTCGGATGGGGATTCGGGGAGGTGTGGGATCTGGTGGCGGCCATGCAGCTGGTAGGTGCAGAGCTCAGATTCACATGGTGGTGCCCACAGTGCCGTCATCCGGTGGTGCTTTATTTAACGTCTGTGCCCCAGGGGACTGTGTGGCCACGAGGTCAGGGTCCTCTGTATCCAGTGCCCAGCACGTTGTGGGCTCAACGTATTTTGGAAAGATGCGTGATTTTGTCATCTTCGTGCTCAGCCTGTGTGCCATGCCCCTAGGCAAGGAGAAGGTGGTGTGCGTGCGTAAGACACAGCCAGGCCCTGGCTGGCAGTGTGGACACTTTAGGAGCGCAGGGAATGTTAGAATGGCCCCTCTCGTTTTCTCTTTGAAGACTTTAAAGGCACCGTAAAAACTCGTTAGAAAATGGTAAACTAGTGTGTTCCGTCCCCTCTTCAATAAATCATTCCTCTCCATGTCAGGGGAAGTGGCTCTGAGGCAAGACTGCGGTCCAGCCGTAGGGGCTTCACCACCCGCGAGACGGGAGGCCACAGTGTAGGCCGGGATCAGCCCTGATGGGGACCTGGGCCCCTAGACCATGAACTTGGAGGCGGAGTGCCGGGGGCGGGGGGGGGTCAGAGGTAGGGTGAAAGTCCCAGCTGTGCCTGGGATCCGCACTCAGTGAGGCGGTGTCTCCCTGCCGCTTTTTAACCATCAGAGAAGGTCCTGTGGATAAAGCATGATTTGAACAGGCGTGGAGGAAAGCGAGTGAGCCGTACAGGTCGCTCGGGGAAGGGGGTCTGAGGCAGAGAGAAAAGCAAGGACAGGCTGTGGGGATCAGGAGGTCACCTAGCGTGTGTCCAGGCCAGCGAGTCAGCGGCGTGGCTGGAGCGGGGCGAGGAGGAGAGAGTGACGGGAGGTGAAGTCTCAACGGGAAGGGGTCTGAGGAGGAGATTCCAGAGAGTCGATGAGCCCTTGTCCTAGTCCATTTTCTGTTGCTTATAACAAAATACTTGAAACTGGGTACTTTATAAAGAAAAGGAATTTATTTCTTTCAGTTATGGAGGTTGAGAAATCCAGGGTCGAGGGGCTGCATCTCTGGTGAGGGCCTTCTTGCAGCGGGGACTCTGCAGAGTCCCGGGGCAGCGCAGGGCATCACATGGTGGGGGCTGAGCATGCTCATGTGCTCCTGTCTCTCTTCCTCTTCTCAAAAAGCCACCAGACCCACTCCTGTGATAACACATTTTTAATCCATTAGTGCATGAGTGGATGGATTAATGAATGAATGACCCAGTCACCTCTTAAAGACCCCACCTCTCAATACTGCCATATTGGGGATTAAGCTTCAACATGAGTTTCGGAGGGGACAAACAGTCAAACCAGAGCAGCCCTATTTATTTGATAGCAGATTGTTCCATTTGTCCGTCGCCTTTTTGTGTTACAACTTTATCTTACAGGGCAGGGATGCTGTCTGCCAGGGCCCAAGACAGGTGGAGACCTTGGTTCTAGAGCTGCAGGCTAGCCCCACGGAGGAACGAGTAAGCCCTGAAGGAGCCTCTGCCCCCACACCTGCTCCCCACGCACACCTGTGTGCAGTCTGTGGACGATGTACTGCCCTTGGGCCCTTTTTCCGTAAAGAAGTTACTGTCCCTTCTGCATCACTTTTTGTACTCCTCTCTCTGCATGGGCAGAAAATCTCATCATCTACAAAGGACAGTTATGTCCTTTTCCGTTTTTCTCTTTGTGGATTTTGTCTGATCCTATGCAGACACTCCCACCTCCTTTGCGGAATAGTTCCCGGTCATCATGAGGAAATAGCAGTATCCCTCTTCTTCAGGTGAATGTACTACTCCTCGGTGGTTTCATTAGCGCCCAGAGCTGCCTGGCCTGGACACTCAGCAGCTCTTCCTGCAGAGTCCCCCTTGCTCTCCTGGGCCGACTCTCCTGGCCGTGGAAGTCCTCCTTTTTTGTGTCCCTTTTCTGACAGCTTTCACTGTTTAATGGGTTCCTTTAGAATGAGCAGGCAATCCACCTTTTAATCTTGAGGTGTTAAAGGTGACAGAGGAGAAACAATGTTAAGGAGTTTTGATTAGAAAGGAAAAAAGCGAGCATTCTTGGTTCCAGTTCTGTGCTTGTTGCTTTTCATTTATTTTTCTTATTTAATTGCATTATATTAATATACCTTTCTATGTTTTGTCTAATAAATCTATTTCCATTTGGGTCAGTTATTTCCTTGCTCCGCTAATGGATTTGCTTTTGATAGACACAGTCTTCTATTTCCTGGGTTTTGGTTTTGCAAAGTTTTTTTATATCCATATATAAGTTAATTGACATTATTTGACAGTTGAGGTTGGCATACTAAAGAGACGTACTCCTAGTTAGTATTTTGTGCATCATCAACAGTGTGCCTGCCCTGTTACTCTTAATTGCCCAAAGAGAATTGGTCAGGTTGTTAGGAATTAATTTTTTCTTGTAAGACTGGCTCAGTCTCCTGAAAGTAGGCTGTAATTACTACCATTAAGCATAAAAATGTTTTCTAGTTGTCATCAGAAAGCTTTAAAATTCTCATAAGATGGTACTTTTGTAAATTATTCAATTTGTATGGTAAAGTGAAGAATTTATGCCTGATACATATTTTTACATACTGGCAAGCAGTTTTAACATTTTAAACTTTAATACTTATTATCACTTATGTAAGGGCTTTCTTTTCAGCTGTAAAAATAACTGTGGTATGGTTTGATGTGTGTTCTAGTAGATACGTTAGAAACTAATTTAAAAGTTTTAGGTGTCAAATATACCCAGGTGAACGTGACTTGGGAATGTTTCAGGTGTCAGTCATTTGAAATGGAGATGGGTGTAAAGCTGATTTCCTCCTGCCAACCAGGCCAGAGATGAGTGGGTAGGGCTGGCAGGCTGGTGACTTCTCAGCATGTGGCCTTTTGAGTTCAAGGCAGTGTTTCTAGTCTTCACCTTTTCAGAGTTAGCAGGAAGGGGAACAAGGACGAGGAGGGCCAGCCAGCAGCTTCCTTTTGAAGGGCCTGGGCCTCCACCTCCGCTGGTGGCCCTTGGCAGGAACATAGCTGCACAGCTGTGTGAGGCTCGGGAAATGCAGCCTCAGCCAGAGCCGCCCAGAGCCCTACTCAAACTTAGCGGGAAAAGGGTGCAATTCTGCTTCTAAAAGGAAGAGGGGCAAAGCAAAGGAAGGGAACTTAGCAATCTCTGCCAATTGCCTTGAGCAATTTACTCTTTTCCAGTCTATTTGTAAAATATAACTTGTTAAAATATTTATAAAAAATTATAAAATATTTATAAAGATATTTCCCTCCAAAGATTTCTCAAAGACACAGGATATATATCTTTAATAAATTTAGGTATACATTCCATATTTTCAGGGGTTTTTTTTTTCTTAATAGTGTTTGTTAACATACCTCTCATTTTACAAAGTAGATAATGGTATTAGTTTTCTATTGCTGTGTGATAGAAACTCTCAGGGTGTTGGCAGAATTCATTTCCTCGTGGCTGTAGAACTGAGGATAGACTTCCTGCTGTCTGGCTGTAGGCTGCCCACAGGTACTAGAACCTCTCTTCCCAAGTCCTAGAGGGAAACCATGGCTCCCTGCCAATGAGTTTCCCAACGTGGCCACTTCCTCCAGCTACCAAGGAGGTTTTCTAGAGTGTGTCTGGTAGCAAGACAGAGACATTATGTATAACACAACATAATCACAGAGTGACATCCAAACATTGCCATATTCTGTTGGTTAGAAGCAAGGAATAGATTCTGTCTGTACTCAAGGGAAAGGATTTCACAAAGGCCTGCCCCCGGGAAGACAGATCATGGACACACCTGAGAGCATGTCCACCACAATAACTGTGTTCCGTTTAATGACACTTTGTATTCCAAGGAGAGAATTCCTGTTTGTTTGGCACTGTTGTTTCATGGGTTTGGGTAAAATATCAGTAGGGACTTTTTATCAGTTAGAAGTATCTAGTCTACATTAACTGATGGAACACTTATCCATAAAAACAATAAGAGAGAAAGAGTGTGAACATCTCCTTCCACTCTCCATTGTAGCTAAATACTCAAACACTTCTGGCTGCCAGAAATTTTGTATCATAAGAGATACTCCACAGACCAACAATATTGTACACAGAGAATGTGAGCAGTCAGAATGGTCTGTCCACAAAGACTAGCTCAGGACTTTACTTACTCCTATCTTGCCGTCTAATGGTTATCCTAATTACAGCAGATGCAGATGTGAGCGATAGCCCTTTATTAGCTTGTACAGTATCGTTAGCCCATCATTTGTTTAGAGCCTCTGAGGCTTGAAGGAGCTAGAAATCATACTGCAGGAAGCCCTACTAGAGTCTGAACATAGGCCAGACCTGGAGATCTGGTGCCAGAATTAGCCTCAGAACTCTTACATCATCTATCACATAATGCAGTCAAAGAACTGTTTTGTAAAAGCTATTAATAGCCTAAGATCCAAGTTTGTTTTTAGCACTATAGTGTCGTCTTGCTTGTGATAGATATTACTCCCAGGCTCCCCATCTCAGAAGTCCAGTCTGTTGGTAACGTTGAGCTTTGTGAAAGGATCTTGCAGTGTCCATCTTCCACCCATCCATTCAGCAGACAGATACTGAGTTCCTGTTGTGTTGTAGGTACTATGCTGAGTCTAGACGTGAACACAACATGGGGGCTGTGCCCTTAGGGAAGTTTCAGTTCAGTGTGAGACACACCAAGAGTGCAGTGCAGCTTGTAATGGTCCCCCCTTTTTCACAAGGGCTACATGTCAAGACCCCCAGTGGATGCCTGAAAGCGTGGGTAGTACCTAACCCTATATATGCTATGTTTTGTCCTATACATACATAACCTATGATAAATTTAAATTTATAAATGAGGCTCAGTAAGAGATTAACAATAATAATAAAATAGAAAAATTTTAACAATATATTGTAATAAAAGTTTTGTGAATGTGGCCTCTCTCTCTAAGTATGTAATTGTACTGTCTTCGCTTATTTCTGGACCGAAGTTGACCATGTTTAACTGAAACCACAGATAGCTAAACCGCAGACGAGATGGGACTTCTACATGGTTGCCCCTTGGTGTCCACAGGGGTTGGTTGCAGGACCCATCTCCCTTGCCTTGGATACCAAAATCTGCATATACTCAAGTCCCCAAGTTCGCCTTGTGAACCTACAATACGAAAAGTTGGCCCTTTGTATATGTGAGTTTCACATCCCTAGAATATTGTATTTTCCATCCTCGTTTGTTTGTGCATGCAAAACCTGGCTGGCTATATTTATTGAAAAAATCCACATATAAGTTGACACACCTATGTTGTTCAAAGGTCAACTGTATAATGTTCCAGTGATAAGATTGTTTTAAAATAAATTTTAGCTAAATGGAATTATATACATGTAGCAGGGGATGAAGAAGTGTGCTATTTAAGAGTATAATTAAGAGAAAAGAGTAGTTCTATCATTTTCAACATTTAGTGCATAGTTAATGAGTGCTTGCCTTGCACTAATCCCTGTTCTAGCTTCGAAACTGAAAATAGTAAGTAAACGGCTGCATTGCTACTTTTCCATGCCTGGCCCTGGAAAATCATGGAGTTAGAAAAGATCAGTACGCAAATAAGAATCCCCAAAGGGTCTCCCATTCTCTGGAGTTCTGAAGCAAGTGACAGTATCCACAGGGTGCTGGACGTGCCGCTTCACGGTCTCCGTGTATCATCTTTCACATGGGATCACTGCGATTATCTAACTCGAGAAAAGCTTAAATAGCCATGCCTTAGGATAGTATCAGGATTTGAAAATCCACATCACTAGCCATAATAAAAAGGGAGACTACAAAGGGGCTTGAGTCACATGTTTTTGAAATCATACCCACACATTAAACATCGAAGGAAAGGCAAAAACTTTTATCCATCTGACAGTTATCCCTTAGGAAGAGGAAGACTTTGGTTTGAAAGGACAAGTATATCATAATTCCAGAGCTTAAAATGAAATGCTGTCTTTCATTTTTCCAGATGAATGAGTAAAATGGTAACAAGGACTTAATATTAGATTGAATTAGCAGGAATTCAGCAATTGTGTTCAAACAACAGTGGAATTGTAGGTCTTAGTTGGCCATAAACTTACAAACCTCTGATGAAAGGCGTCAGGTGGGGATAATTTATTTAGCATGTCTTGAGGTAGGAAAGGATGTAATGCCGAACCCAAACCTGTAATTAAAGAGCAAGACACAATGAGGTGTGCGCGTGCCAGAAGCCCTGTATCCACGTAGGGATGGTAGGATAAGGCAGAGCCGCGGCAGTTCAGGAAGTCGTGCGTCGCACAAATCCCGATATCTCTTTCCACAGTTCTGAAAGGTCTTATTTATTACTCTGTTTATGTGGGAACTCAGTTACAAGTTGATGAAACTAGGAACCTTAGAAATTTCTTAGCTCAGATCAAATGCCACTTTTGAAGTGGGCCTGCTTTCAAGATAAAACAAAGCTGTATTCAGCTCGAATCTAAACAGCATTAAATTCTGCTCTGTGCTGCAAAGGCTGCCAAACTAGTTCTGGCAGATCACCCATGAAGAAAAAGTTTCAAAGACAAAGCCCCTTAACTGTGTGCTACTAATTCTGGGGCTTCCACCCTAAGAGATGCATATTCATCAGTAGCACAATAGCCAGTGTCTGGTGGAGCAGCAGATTACAACAGCAGGCCATGGTTACAGAAGGTATCATCACATCCAGATTGCTTTCTGTGAGAAAGATTACCAATGGGCCATGTGTTCTAATCAACATTTAGTAAATTAAGATTCCAGCCTGACACAAAAGCTGGCACAGATCCTCTTTTTAAATAAGATAGAGTATATGGAACTGTGTATGCATTGTAAATGAATTCCAAAAGACCCAGCCCTTTGACTAAAAATGTAGTTATTTAAAGTTTCTTATACTGAAATTGGACCCATAGATGATCCTAGGCCAATTTGCTTTTGTTTTAAATATCACTCACATCCAGAAAGCCTGAAGAGTCAGTGTCTACCTTTCTCTGCCTTCCAATGTCCCTGAGGGGCCGTTGGCAAGAGACCGTGGGCCGTATTTCTAGTGCTCGGCTCCTCCAGCGAGAGCAAGGCTCTGTTGAGCCCCCGGGAGTCTCAGCCGCACCTCTGATTGTGTTTTCATGGGCACAGTGGCAGCACCGCACCTGGAGTAGGGGCACTTTGTGAGGCAGAATACAGGTCTGGTTACTGCAACAGAGACCCCAAATGACCGCCGTACCAGTGCACCCACCCAGTGCCCGTGGCAGCTGCCCTGAGTCAGACCCCTGCCGGCGGGTGGTGGTGTCCTCACAGATGGGCTGACATGGCGAACGCCAAGGAGGAAGGGGCACAGCTCGCTCTTTCAGTGTGCAAATCACAAGGTAATGCCCACTTCCACTCACATCTTTTTGCAGGAAGGGGAGAGTGGATACTGAGGATAACTGTGCGTCTCTGCCGAGGTGGCCCCATGTCTGTCCTATGTTGATGGGCGTGACCTGCACACCTTCCTCTGATGGTTGCCTTGCCCAGTCCAGGAAGTTATTTGCCTCAGAGAATTGGACACAACCAGAGAGTAACTAGCACCCTGACTTCATCTGTAAAGTCGCTGTGTGGTGGATGTAGAGCTCAGAGTATGTTGTGAAACTTGCCACATCACTCTCATGAAGGAACTAGATTTTTTAAATGTTCGTTTCTTGATATGTTAACCAGAATTTGCTTCTCTAGTTTATAGAGTTGTAGTAAGGATTATACTTTATATTTTATTTTCCAAGGAGTTAAAAGATTTGTTAGAGAATGATTATCATGGTAAAAAACAAAAACAAACAAAAAAAACAAACTTAAGTTTCTGGTTTTTTTCAAAGAAATTTAATGTCAGAGAAAACATGTACTAGAAGGAAGTGGATGTGAGATTTGTTTGTTTCAGAAAAGTAAAAATTTTAAAGTTACAAGTGTGTCCTTTGCGGACAGTTTTCCTAATGGCAGCTTTCGATGGAGCAGTTGGGATAATATGCAGTAAACACGCCGGCATAAGCTCCTGTGTGTGCACTTCATCCCTGTCTTGCTGACCATCACGATGTGGGTGTTCTCGGCTCTTAGCGACAGAGAAAGGTCACTACTTGTAGGAAGGGAAGTTGTCTGCAGAACGGTATTCTTCCATGTGGCCTTTCTTGTTATAACTGCATCATTGTTCTCGGAAAGAATGGATGGTCTCTCTCAGTGCCAGACTCAAACTTCCCTCTCCAGATGCCGGCGACCAGGCATTCTAGCTAGCCAGGCAGATGCGAAAGTCCAGCCCTGCCCCGTCATTGGCACTCTTGCTGCTGCTCTGGGCTGTCTCTCTATGTCACTCTCACAGAAATGGATCCCAGAGGGATGAATTTGCACAAAACAATTAAATGTCAGCTTCTTGCTTTTTATGATTAGAAAATAAGCTGAACAAGCTTAGAGAAGGAGGGAGCCCGACCATCCCTTCACCCGTCTACCGAGGGGCCACAGCTGCTGGTGATTGACTTCGGCTCTCAGCATTTGTTTCTTATTTAAAAAAAATGCATTTCCAGATTACTCCTTTTTATGTAGTTATAATTTTTCAATTCCACTTTTTTCTGCTCTATGCCTTTTTGCTTTGTCATAAAATGTCATTATGGTAAAAACATGGAAGTTTTTAGTGTTAGAAAATCTAGCACATATGAAAAACAGTTCATGTAGCAAATAATCATTGTAGAGCAAAACTTTCTGAACTATTAAAAATAAGGAAACTTAGGACTTTATTATACTCAGTATAAGTAATTAAACTCACTTAAGAGGATTAGCCATATATTTGAAGCAAACACACACACACACACACACACACTTTCTTTGTGCATGTATTAGTCTGCTGGAGCTGCCATAGCTAAAGACCTCAGACTGGGTGGCATGAACAACACACCCTTGACCATCTCCCAGGTCTGCAGGTTGGAAGTCCAAGCAGAGGCCTCTCTCCTTGGCTTGCAGAAGTCTGTCTTCTCACTGTGTCTTCACGTGGCCTTTCCTCTGTGCATGTGCCTCTGGTGTCTCTTCGTGTGTCCAAATTCCCTCTTCTTCTAAGGACAGCAGCCAGATTAGATTAGGGCCCAACCTAACGGCCCGTTTTAACTTAATCACCTATTTGAAGGCCCTGTCTCCAAATACAGCCATATTCTGAGGTACCGGCTTAGGGTTTTAACATGTGGATTTTGGAGAGACACAGTTCAGCCCATAACAGTGTATGACATGTAATGATATTAATGCCGTGAGTGATGTGACCCTCTAGGGTGAAATTTAATTTTTTAATTTTTAATTTTTTTTTTTTTTTTTGAGACAGAGTCTCACTGTGTTGCTCGGGGCGAGTGCCGTGGCATCAGCTTAGCTCACGGCAACCTCAAACTCCTGGGCTCAAGCAATCCTACTGCCTCAGCCTCCCGAGTAGCTGGGACTACAGGCATGCGCCACCATGCCCGGCTAATTTTTTCTATGTATTTTTAGCTGTCCAATTAATTTCTTTCTATTTTTGGTAGAGACGGGGTCT
>CAUYSK010068038.1:0-11078 GCA_963575035.1 Avahi laniger | reverse complement strand
ACTTTTGTCAGTGCCCTTCATTTAACCAGCTGGAATGTTTTATAAGTATCATCCCTTCAATCCTTTGAAATGAAAGATTTGTCTTTTGTCTGGGAAATATGCATCTCGTCATAAAAATGGAACACAATGTCCTTGGTTTAGTTATTCTCTAGAGAAATCGTCTTTATTGAACTATATGCCAGGGATATAATAAAAGGGGAAAAGCTGATTACAGCGAATTTATCCCGGCATGAGAGACTGGGAGACATTTATATAGATACACAGATAGATAGATTGGGAGTATAAAAGCTATAGGCTTCACTCCCAGGGTACCAATATCCATGGAATAAACTCTCGCAAGGAAATCAATCACTGTTCCTTTTTTCATCTCCAGGAATCCATGAAGACAGGGTAAGCCAAGAGCAAATCATACTTCTGAAACGCTAATTTCAGAAGTATGATTGATTCAAGCTTTTTAGAAACCAAAAGCATAGATATAAAGGAATTGGAAACTCATCTAGATATGAAAGAGTATTCCTAGGGCTTTTGCTCAAATTTGTGCTGCTTTTTCTTTAACAATTGAAAAAAGTAAAGGCTAGATCTGTCTCTCATATCACACACCTAAAATAAATTCCAAAATGGTTTGAGATTTTAATGTAAAAAACAAAACCACATAAGAATCAAAGGAAAGAACAATGAAAAGAATAAAAAAAGAAAGAAAAAAAACAAAAAATACAGGTGAATATTTGTATAAACTTTAGGCACAAATGGCTATTTGAAGAATAAAACCAATGCCAAAACTTGGTATTATTTATAAAGGAAATGAGAGCTAAGTTTTACTTTTTAAATAAAATTCCTTTTTCTATATAAGATTTTTATATAAAATTGGTGAATATCTAAAGTATAATAAACTTATAATAAAACATTATAACAGCCAGGCTCGGCAGAGGGTGTGGAGAAGTATATACCGCTGGGACAGTGTAAATCGGCTCCGTCTCTCTGGGGATTGATACGGTGGAACTCATCAAAAGCCTTAAAAATGTGCATACCCCTTGACATAGTATTTCCATACTAGGAAGTGATTCTAAGCAAACCATAAGAATGTTTTAAAATTTATCTGACCTTTTCCACAGCAAACAACATGTGAGAAAACTCAATTATTTATATTTAATACATCTCATTTTGTTTCTATAAACATTTGAGACTTAATTAAGCCTGGGTATGAAGTTAAAGCACCTGTATTTACACGAGAATAAAGTAGATTAATTTCTATCAAAGATTAATTTCTAACAAAGAACGACAGAAGAGGCCTTCCATTATATTGTCCGCGTAGTAATGACCTTGAAAATTATTTAGAATTAGCAGCATGAGGTGTATTTGTGTGATAGATTTCACCTGTACCCTGGGCTGGATAACAAATATCGAAAGTACCCTAATCAGGAAGCCACACGAGAGGGGTGGCTGCGTGCACTGTAGCTTCTTTAAGTACAGTTACCTAATCTTCACAGAGTGGTTGTTAGACAGTGGATGTTAGAAATACTTTTTCATTCTCTGAAATAGGAAATAAGGTAAGTCTTGGCTAGAAAGCTTTCGTGAGCTCTGCTTTCTGCAGGAAAGAGATGTGAGAGCTCAGCAAGTCTAGCGGTGATCGGAGTCTAGAAACTTGTGTTGTCCGTGTCTACTCAGACTTAACCAGGATCTCATCCAGAGGTTGGCAGATCCTGCTGTCAGAATATCACAGGATCTGCCTGCAAGTGAAACTTTCTGTCAGGAAGAAGCATAAGAGCAGGGGCTTTATCAAGCTTTTGTCTGCCAGTGAAGATCTTTTTACATGTAGCAAAAATCAGTCCACTTTCCTTGTAACATACCACCTGATAGATATCTATACACCTATTGTGGCAGGCTGAATAATGGCCCCCAAAGATGTTTGTGCCCTAATCCCCAGAACTTGTGAATACGTCACTTTATAAGGCCCTGGTGAAAGAGATTTTGCTGATGTGATTAAGGACCTTGAGATGGAAAGATTATCCTGGGTTATCTCGCTGGGCCCACCGTAATGACAGGGGTCCTTATGAGAGAGAGGCAGGAGGGTGAGAGTCAGAGACAGAGATGAGATGCCAGAAGCAGAGGCTGAAGAGATGCGGGCCATGAGCTAAGGAATGCAGGCAGACCCTGGAAGCTGGAAAAGGCAAGAAATTGATCTCCCCGGGAGCTGCCAGAAGGATCACAGCCTACTTTGGACTTTCTGCCTCTAGAACTATAAGATAATAAACTTCTGTTGTTTTAAGCCTCTAAGTTTGTGTAATTTGTTACAGCAGCAATAAGAAACTGATACACTTTCTATTTCTATGTACATAGCCGCTATTCACATTTAAGTGACGGTGGCTACTGATATTTACAAAAAGAAAACTTTAAAATTTTAGTAGTGTCTAGGCCAATTTCTCCCTTGACATATGAGAAAGGAAAGAATATTCGTATGAATACATCTGTGATTCAGCATTAAGACAGGTCAGAGAACACCAGGTGTGGTGGCTCATGTCTATATTCCCAGCTACTTGGGAGGCTGAGGCGAGTGGATCCCTTGAGACAAGGAGTTAGAGACCAGCCTGGGCAGTAGCGAGACCCTGTCTCTACAAAAAACAAACAAACAAACAAACAAACAAACACAAAACCAAACTTAGCTGGGGATGGTGGTTTGCACCTGCAGTCCCAACTACTCGGGTGGCTGAGGCAGGAGGATGGCTTGAGCCCAGGAATTTGAAGTTGTAGTAAGCTAGGACGACGCCACTGCACTCTAGCACAGTTGACAGAGTGAGACCCTGTCTCAAAAAAAAAAAAAAAAAAAATTAACAATATTTCTTTGGCTCTGGTGCTCAAATACCCAGAGATCTCATAACAACCATACATTATTAGTAATATGTCAAATGTCATTATTTTTCTTGAAATGTATTTGTTGAAGACACCAGGTTATTTTTCCCATAGAGTTTCCCAAAGTATGAAATTTGCTGCTTGTTTCCCCATGGTGTGGTTTAACATGTTCCTCTGTTCTCTGTATTTTCTGTAATTTGGTAGTTGGATCTAGAGGTTTGATCAGATTTAGGTTCAATTACTTTAAAAATTTTTTTTTTCCTTTTTAGAGATGGGGATCTTGCTGTGTTGCCCAGCTCGAATGCAGCTATTCACAGGCATGATCATAATACATGGCAGCCTCGAACTCCTGTGCTCAAACAATCTTCCCACCTCAGCCTCCTGAAGAGCTGGAATTACAGGTATGTGCCACTGCATCTGGCTTAGTTTCAAGGTTTTTTTTTAAACAACTTCACGGATCATGATGTATTCTTCCCTCAGGAGGTACACAGGCTCTTTTTGTTATATTAGCAGCTATTGATGTTCAAAGCCTAGATCCAAAAAAAAAATTTTTTTAAATTTTATCATTCTGTATTTACTTGTTATGTGTAACACTTTCAAGAAGAGAAACTTCTGCACATCTAATATTTGGTTACTCATGGATACAGTTCTTATAGATAATGTATGATAAATGTTTGTTTTCTTCCATTTAAATATAGATGTTTAAAATAATGAGTTGGTTTGGATAGAATTTTGGTAGGCTAAATTGAACATCCCAGGCAAAAATTATGGAGGTAGGTGTATCAGTTTGCTAAGGCTGTGTAGTAGTCTGGGTTCTCCAGAGAAATGGAACCAATAGATAGAGATATAGATCTACATAGATAGAGACAGAGATATAGATAGATCGCTATAGAAGTGTATAGATACCTGTCTCTTTATATCTATATCCATACCTATAACAGATACAAAGAGATATAAGAAGTTGGCTCTTACAGTTACGAAAGTTAAGAAGTCCCAGGACTGCAGTTGCAGGCTGGAGACCCAGGGGAGCTGACAGTATAGTTCCAATCTGTATCTGAAGGGCTGGGAACCAGGAGAACCAATGGTGTAAGCTCTAGTCTGAGTCTCAGTCCAAAGGCAGGATAAGAACAATGCTCCAGCTTGAAGACAGGCAGAGAGTGACTTCTCCCTCGTTCAGCCTTTTGGTCTATTCAGGCCTTCAACAGATCGAGTGAGGCCCACCCACATTGGGGAGGACCATCTGCCTTACCCAGTCTGCCAATTCAAATGTTAATCTCATCCAGAATCACCTTCACAGACACACCGGAATAATTTCAACCAAATATCTGGGCCCTCCATGGCTTCGTCAAGTTGACGCATAAAATTAGCCATTATAGGCTGCCATAACAAAGTACCACAGACTGGGAAGCTTAAACCGCACAAATTTGTTTTCTCACAATTACGGAGGTTAGCACCCTGAGATCGAAGTTCCATCATGGTTGGTTTCTTCTAAGACCTCTCTCCTAACTGACAGATGGCCACGGCTGTCTTCCTCTGATGTTTCACGTGGTGCTTCTGTGTGTGTGTGTGTCCTAATGTTCTCTTCTTACAAGGACAACAGTCATATTAGACTAGAGCCCACCCTAATGACCTAGTTTAACCTTAATTACCTCTTAAAAGACCTTAATGCCAAATATAGTCACATTCTGCAATATTGGGATTTTAGGATTTCAACATGTGAGTTTTGGGGGCAGGGGGCACAATTTAACCCTTAACAGTAGGCAAGCACAGCACAGGGAGATAAGGAAATGAATTCTGGCAGAACCCCAGAAGCCCTGAGAGCTTGTGGAAATTAATTTAGGAGTGTAGAAGTCAAAATTGCAGAAGAAATGCTAGCCACTTTCGTGATTACAGGGAAACAAAAATTCTTGACATTAATGATTTACAGTTCAATTTTTGCCAGTTATTAAATTCTACATCTTAGTTTCCTCATCTGTAAAATAGGAATAAAAATAATAATACCTTCTTTATAGAATTGTTATGAGATTTAAATGAGTTAATATAACTGCCTGGCACATAGCAAGTACCATTTAACTGCTTACCAAATAAATAAATAGGCTACAGAGTCATGAATGTGTAATATGCAACTTACCAGGTAACGAAAATGGGAACAATGCTGTTATCCTCATTTTACAGGTAGAGAAAGTGAGACCCAGAGAGGTTGGGACTTCCTCAAGGTCACAGGGACAGTGAGTGGCCGTGGCCTGTAGTCCAATGTTTTTTTCCCTTCCTTAGTTGGCAACTTTTCATTGATGTGAAAATTAATATTGATGAGCCACGTGTGTATCAGAGCTGTTTCTGTATAACACAGTGCATATGGCCAGGGTGGAAACCATTTGCCAAGGGAAAGTGCTGTTTAGCCTGGTGGTTCTTTGGCCCAGCCAGTGGTCATCCAACATGTGTAATTATACAGTGGTGGCCACAGTGTCCTTTTGTCCCTCTTAAACTTTTTTTTATTGAATTCGCAATAGTCATTTGGACTCAGCCTGAGTCAGACAAACATTTCCTATCAAATCCAGAAGAAAAGAAATCGTTAAGAGCTCTTTGACTATAATAATTTTTACATAGCCGTTGACTGTCTGAGTAATTTTCAGTTTAGCAGAAGGACACCAGTACTGAGATCTGACTTGGTCAGGGGTTGGCTTCCTCCCTGCTGAACTCAGCGCACACACTGCAACAGATGTTTCTCTTTAAGGTTTGTGGGAACCTTGCTATCTTCCCCCTCTCAAGTTCTCTCAGAGGAACAAATCCAGCCAGGTTGAGCTCCGAAGACACAGAGCCTGGTCCCCTGTAGTTACTGAATAGCCCACGGCAAGATTGTCTGTCGTGGGACTCCAGTAACAAACACTAACCCCTAGAACCAGATTTGCTCTCTTACACGCAAAAAAGGCACCATGCTATGCTTTGCAGCTACTTTGAATCCTTTGGAAGTCCCGAAAGGAAGGTCAAAAATCAGACATAGTGAACATCACTTTGAAATGGGACATGGCTGATGGATTCCAGTCGTTCAAGAGTGACCCGATTGCTCTTGACTTCCATGTGACTTCCATGCAGCTGTTTGTTAGACAACAAAAAAAGTTGCTCTATGCAATTAACATCATATTTTAGGTTGGTTTTGCATGAAGGACACAATACCACTGTAAACTCTTCATTAAGAGCTTTTATAGGGAGCAGCAGATATTTTCCTGAAGGAACTGTATTTGTTTAATTTCTAAGATGATTACCAACAACAAATACTAGATAGGGGGAAGGAATATTTTTTTCTTCAGACTCTTTTAAAAGGAGTTCCAAGTGGTGACGCTCCAGCAGTGAAAGATCTATAATTAAGAACAGAAAACACATGTGTGATTCTTAAAACTCAAGTAAATAAGCTGGGTGTGGTGGCTCATGCCCATAATACTAACACTCTGGGAGACAGAGGCAGGAGGATAGCTTGACGCCAAGAGTTCAAGACCAGCCTGAGCAAGAGCAAGTCCCCATCTCTACACAAAATAGAAAAATTAGCCAGTGTGGTGGCATGCACCTGTAGTCCCAGCTACTCAGGAGGCTGAGGCAGGAGGATCGCTTGAGCCTAGGAGGTTGAGGTTGCAGTGAGCTGTGACGAGGCCACTGCACTCTGGCCCAAGTGACAGAGTGTCTCAAAAAAAAAATAATTAAATAGATAGGAAGGAGGATTTTAAGAATGTGGAGAAGAGTTCAGAGAGAGAAGGCTGGTTGGGCCTCTTAGAAAAGACTGTAGCTTTGACGCTGTGGGAAATAAAGTTGGAGGAATTCCCTAATGTTACTATCAAAACCATCAAAGATAGAATAACAATTTTTGTAGAATAAAAACACCTTTTTTGTATAAAAGAAGCATGTGTGGCAGGATCGTGTGCTCATTTGGGTGCTTCAGAATGGATGCACATTGATTGGATTGGCTCTCCTACTTCCTCGCTCTGGGTGTCTCCTTCTCCTGGGTTTTGCTGATTCACTAGAACAGCAGTCCCCAACCTTTTTGGCACCAGGGACCGATTTCATGGAAGACAATTTTTCTACTGACCCGGTGGGAGGGGGATGGTTTCAGGATGATTCAAGTACATTACATTTACCGTGCAGTCAAACCTCTCTGCTAATGATTATCTGCATTTGTAGCCGCTCCCCAGTGCTAGCATCACCGCCTCAGCTCCACCTCAGCTCATCAGGGATTAGATTCTCATAAGAAGCCCACAACCTAGATCCCTCACATGCGCAGTTTACAGAAAGGTTCGTGCTCTTAAGAGAATCTAATGCTGCCACTGATCTAACAGGAGGTGGAGCTCAGGCAGTGATGTGGGTGATGGGAAGCGGCTATAAATACAAATGAAGCTTCACTTGCTCAACCACAGCTCACCCCCTGCTGTGTGGCCTGGTTCGTAACAGGTCACAGATCAGGGGTTGGGGACCGCAGCCCTAAAGGGTGACACCATTGAATATATAATGAAAAGCACTGCATTAGGAATGAGATAAAAATTGAAAAAATGAAAACCAGGCAATACTCTGCAGGTATTGCCAAAATATTTCCAATCCATCGAAGGACATGACACGTCATCACTTTAGCTGTGAAAACTGTAAGAGAAGCGGCCAGTGTGCAAGGCAGCGTCAGATGTTCCCAAGAGTGGAAACTTGGGCTCTTGAACTTGGACTGCAGAGGGCGCGGGCTATTTGTTAGACCACCAGTCCTTTTCTAGGGGGAACACAAGTTCCTGACCTCATCATGCTATCTGATCCATCCAGCAAGAATAAGGCCTGGCAGAATCTGTAAGGCAATGAGAATATTTACACTGCCCAGAGAATCGCGTCAGGCCGTCCCAGAGAGAACAGTGCGGGTCTGTTTTAAAGGGTAGATGGGGAGATGAGCTCATTGTTGGTTTTCTTTGCTGAGCTCAGAATAAGAGGACTGCGTAGAAGTTGAGGCATGAGAGGTTTCAATGAGAGAAGAGAAAGAGCCTCATCAGACCGGGAACTCTGTCTTCCCCCCCACAGTTATGCCATCTTCTCTCTAATTGGAAACTCTCCCGTTTCAACTTGAGCACGTTTGATTCTTTACTGGCCTCAGCAACAATGAGGAACAGTGACGACTTCATCCTCCATTGTAGCCTCAGACTTGCAGTAAAACCGCCCCCCATTTCTTTATAAAATGATATTTTCTGACTATAAAAATAATACATTCTGATAGTAGAAAACTTGAGAAATACAAAAATATGTAAGTTATATATCTTTACAACCATATCATGCACACTCTTATGTAAATTTTTTTCATATAAGGATACCTAACATCTTTCCACCGCAATGAATTTTTGTTTACTCTGCATAGCTGTTCGGTGTTCCATCACACGAGTGTGATAATACAACATACCCCATCAGCTCCTCTCTTAGCTGTTTAGGTTGCTCCCTATGTTTTCCTATTATTTAAAAAACGCTGTAATGAACATGATTGCAGCTAAGTTCTTTTGCATGATATTAATAATTTCTGTCAGATATATTATTAAACAACAGGCACAACTAATCGAAGATGTTAGAAGTTAGGACAGTGGATATCTCTGAGCAGAAGTAGTGCTGGGTTGGGGTAGGGAAGGTATGTCTTCTTTATCTTTCTATCTACAGCATTTGGCACAGTCCTTGGCCATAGTAAATAATCAATGAATACTTGATGAATAAATGAGATATATAATCCATCTCATCAATTTCATTATTTAAGTCTTTTATTTTGGTGTAAAGGCCTAGCTTTTGGCAAAGAGGTGAAGTAAGCAATCCATGTTTCATTAGTCCTGTGATGCTACAGTTCTGCCATCATGACCTTGGTCTCTGGCCATGCACTCGTCCTCCTTCCTGGCCCCACCGCTCACACCAGCTGCATCCACGCTGCCCACTGAGTCACAATGACCACCACTGGAGGCCTCTGCCTTCATCTTCCACTTCCCAAGACAACTCCACTCCTCCCAGGCTCTTGTGGATGACAGATCTGAAATACTGGACTAACAGGAAAAGTTGATGTCAGTCAAGAAAGACAATTGGCCACTTCCCTCCATAAATTTTTCTTTTTAAAAGAAGGCTTCAGTGACTTGTGTCCCCCCAAAGCAATCAACTCTGGTAATAGCAATCCCCAGCCTGCCTACCTTTTAGTTTTATAGTGAGGTTCAAATGAAGACATAAATATTAATAGCATGTATCGGCCAGACAAATCCAAGGTGGTTGATGATTATGTCAATAGACAAAGGCATTTTGAAGGATTAACTCTCATCTGTGGTGCCTTGTAACTCTTGGCATCCCTCAGTAACACTTATAAAGAACTTAATGTCTTTATTATCTTCTTTAATTTCCTGTTATATTCACTCAGGCATTTTACTCTGCTCAGCTCTCCGCCTCCCAGTGCTAAAGCAGGTAAACATTTTACATGGCTGGATAGAGCCAAAGCACATGCCGAAGGGTGATCCTACCTAGGTCATGCCAGTGGAGGCTTCCCAGTCACTACGACAACCAAAACCACCCGTGTCCTTCAAACAGCCTCCAGGTGCTTGAAAATCACTTTCTGACTAATCTAAAGGGTTTGATCATCTTTGATAGAATATCAAATTGTGTAAAAGTGAAGGAATTCAGGGATTATGGAGAAGTGACCTGAGGACAGAAAGACCTCCTTCAGGTCCCTTAAAGTAGCAAACAGATACCCCACCTGTACTCACCACACCTATGACCAGCCTGGGTTTAAGCCACGTGCATATTTTAGGGGCATGTGGCCTAGGATAAGGCCAGTTCCATTTGCAATGAACCAACACTGCTCGTAGGATGTAGGTGTGTGTTTTTTGGGGTGGGGGAGTATAAAATGGATTCAGATGAGTCATCATGGCCTTGGAAGTACCCCTGCACCTGCATTTGGGGTCCTCAATCCCACTAATGCTTAGGAAACCCACACTGACAGGCAGAGATGGAGAAGAGTTTCTTGTCACACTTCGCACTATAAGAACTTCCGGGAACATCAGCCCAAAACAATCAAAGCTGTTTCCTTTGATTAAGTTTTTCAGACTTGTCTATATCTTCTATGCCCTATTAAATTCTTACAAAAGCGTTGGGACCTTTGTAAAGATAGGAATCTCAAGACTCACGTAAGAAGAGTCTTCATACTCTTGTCAATACTAACGTACTCAGAGAGCATCTCATGGGGAGAATAGGAATAAACAAGCGGAATTCACAGGAGTGCCAGAAAAGAACTGCTGAAAACCAAATCGGTTGTTTAGTATTCGAAGGGAGAAAGAAACTTTGATCTCATTTTTCCTGAGATTATATAAGCCCAGTTCATGTTTACTAAGGATATATTAAGTATCATTTGTTGAGTGATGCCCAATTTTATTCTGAAAACGGATTTGAAGCTGACCAAGGAAGTAAGATACTTTGATTCACTGATATGACGGGCACTCATGTAATTGAAAAGAAACATGTACCATAGCTAAACATCAATTATTTCTTATAGTTATTGATTATATTTTCAGCGGCATAATACATAAGACAAGGTGCTGGGAAGACAATGACTCGCCAGGCATTATTCTTGTCCTCCAAGATCGAGAGAATCGATCGGTAGAATCGATACAGAGATACACATGGGGTGGACGCCATGGTAACTGGAAACACCAGGTGGGAAACAGCTAGTGCCAGATGAATGTCAGGAGAGACAGAGAAGGAAGGATCCAAACCGGGCTGTGGGAAAAGCAGGCGGGAAAGGGTGGATATTTGGAATAGCAGCTGCTATTACATCTCAGTGGACATTGCACATAAATTTCACAGGTGCTCTCTTTCTCAGGGTTGCTGAGCTAGAATAATAGCAACGACGGTCACGATTGCCAGTTTTTCTTGCGCATTTTAGAGTAGCCCCCTGAGGATTAGGTATTATTATCATCTCCACTTTACAAATGAGAATATTAAAGCTTAGAGAACATAAGAGTCTTGTCCAAGGTTTCAAGCTTCTCTGTGGTAGGAGCCGTGAGGCCAGGCGTTCTGAATCCAGCAGTCCTGCCTTTAACCCCTCAGCCGTGCTAATGCCGTGACTTCTAAAGCAGGAAGAGTGACAAAACCAGGACGGCTGGTCCCATGGGAAAAGAATAAGAGGATGGTGAAGATGGTAATGAGTAGAGCCCAGTTCAGTATCTTCCCTGAACATCATGAGGCAGAATCAGATCATTTGA
>CAUYSK010068033.1:0-13211 GCA_963575035.1 Avahi laniger | reverse complement strand
ACTCCTGGGCTCAAGCAATCCTTCTGCCTCAGCCTCCCGAGTAGCTGGGACTACAGGCATGCGCCACCATGCCCGGCTAATTTTTTCTATATATTTTTAGTTGTCCAATTAATTTCTTTCTATTTTTAGTAGAGACAGGGTCTTGCTCTTGCTCAGGCTGGTCTCGAACTCCCGAGCTCAAACAATCCGCCCGCCTCGGCCTCCCAGAGTGCTAGGATTACAGGCATGAGCCACCGCACCCGGCCTACCTGTCATCTATTGATTGACATTTTTATGGCTTTCCTTTTTTGGTTTGTTTTATTGTAACAAACAATGCTACCACAAACATCTTTGTATGTACATCTTGGCACACTTTTGCAAGTATCATCGTTGCTTAAGATTATGTGTTTTTAAACTTTTGAGGATCATGCTCAATTGTCCTTTCAGAATGAGTTCTCCAGTTCAAAATTGCTCCCTCCAGGTATATGAGAGTGCCTCTTTTCCTACACCCTCCAGAATACTGTTTTAATTTTTGCTTATTTGACAAAAAGAAAATGGCGTCTCAATGCCTTTTGAAATGAATTACTTGGGATTGAGTTTCCTTTCTTATGTTTGTAAACTTTTTATATTTATATTTTTGTGACTTATTCAGACATTTTAACCATTTTTCTACTGGATCATTCTTTTCATTATTGATTTATCTGAGTTCCTCGTGAAATGATTAATTTGTAATTAAGGAACACATGCCTGGTGAAGCAGTAGCAAATATGTTTTCCCAGCTTGATATTTTGTTTTCTGGGGTCTGATTTCAAGCAGTCAAATGTATCGAGTTGTTCTTTATGGCTCCCAGGTTTAATGCCATGATTAAAGGACCTTTTCCACTCCCGCAACATAAATAAATTAAAAATAAATTCAACTGTCTTTTCATCTGGAATGATTATTTTGAATAGTTTCAAGCAAGGGAGAGATATGGTTTGATTTTTATTTATAAAGTTCATTTTTGGCACGGCTATGAATTTGAAGAAAACAAGAATAGATATGGCGAGACTAGTTAGGGGGCAGTTAGGGGGGAAACAGATAATGGGCCGGGTGTAAGGTGGCAGCAGAGAATCTTCCAGAGAAGCGGACAGTTGCAAGATGGTTTGGAGACTGTGCTGACGGGACTTAGTATGCACTGGATGTGGGTGAGGCTAGATAAGGAGGAATCAAGCCCATTTCCTAGCTTTTTAACTTCTGCAGCTGAGTTGATGTCAGGGTTACTCATTGAAGTGAAGAATACTGGAGTTGGTGGGAGAAATTCCAGAGTTATAGTTCAGGTGTGTGAAGTTTGAGATGTCTGAGTGATATCCAGCCGGGGCTGTTCACTGTGAAGTAAGTAACCGAGTATATTAATCTGAAGCTCAGACGTAATATCTGGCTTGGATGGCATTTCAGTCACTGAGATAAAGCAGAGAAGAATCTGAGAAGCTCTGACACTTAGGTCAGGACAAAGAAGAAAGAGCCAACAAAAGAGGGCGAGAAACACTGGCTAGGAAGATGGGAGAAAACCCTGGAGAGAGCAGTATTGCTGAAGCAAAGAGAGGAGATTCTGTGAAAAAGGGGGAAGTCCAGTCTGGCAAACGCTGGGGAGAGGGAAGGCAGTGTGAGGTCGGGGAGTGCTCATTGCATCTGGTGCTGGTCATCACTGGTGATCTCGATGGGGCAGTCTCGTTGGGGTTGTGGTGGGAGCCAGATTTCATGGATTCAATTTGGATGGTGGCTACATATTTATTATATTATTCCCCATCCTCCGACACTCACAGCACCGTCACAACACTATCTGCTTTGAATTCACCGGGATGTCATTATGATTATCCACGTTGTGTCTTCGTCATTAGAGTCCTGGCTCCCTTATTATCCCGTTGTGTCCCACACCTGAATTCTCACAAGCATCTGTGCATCTTCTATTATGTTATCTTCCGCTTCCTCCTCAACTTCTGAAATCCTTTCATCATGCTCTCTGAAAATCATTGTCCATTATCTGCAAAATTTTCTATACCTTAACCATTTCCCTGAATGCCCCTTTCTCCTTCCTGCTGGAACAGAAACCTGGCCCTTCCACAGGACTTCGCCTTTCCTGCAGGCATCCTGAATGGTGGTTGTTCATAGCCCCATGACCCTGCCAGGCCTAGAGATGGGGTGGGATCCCTCTTTGCTCTCCATTGCTGTTTTCGGACCATTCTCACTCTTTCTTTTCTTTCTTTTTTTAAAACAAATTTTATTGATGCATAATAGGAGCACATAGTTTTGGGGTACATGTGATAATTTAATACATCCATATAATTTATAAAGATCAAATCAGTGTACTTGGGATATCCAGTTCCTTAAATATTTGTTATTTATACTAGAAACATCTGAATTATTCTTTTCTAAAAATTTCCATCTTTGACTCTGATGCCATTATGTTATATTATCCATTACCACTCATTGTTTCTTTCATCTTCAAATTTCTAAAGCAATCCCCTTTATTTTCCCATCATTTTAGCTCCTGCCTAGGTGGAACTCTCCAATATTACTCCTGTCATAACTCTTGTTTTTAAAAATATACTTTGTTCTTCCAATACTCTGCTCTTCATTCCTTGACGTTATCTCCTCTGAAGGTTTTGCCTTCTACTCTACCTGAGCAGCTCATTCCCACGTGCATAACCTAGAACTCCTCCATCGTCTCCATTGTCTCCTCTTTCCATATCGCGGCCGTTAGTTCTGTAACTCAAACATGTGTGTAGTCCCCCAGGGTTGTCAATCCATTGATTGGCCTTACCTCCTTTTCATTGTTCTTCACCCCCTTGATGTCTCGCTCTTCTCTTTACCCGGCTTACATGCTATGGTCGATTATTATAACCACTTCTTTCTCTACTCTTTGCATCTCTTGATCTTCTCTTTAAATTCATGTTTATGGGCTTCAAGCATTCCCTTAAAGCTGCTTGGCACTCTTACTCTATTTCCTAGTGTGCTCACTTTCACATTCTCTAGACAATTACTTCAGACTTTTTCTCTCCTCAAACCCCCAGCATCACCTTCCCTAAATTCTTCTCAGCTGATGACCTTTTTATTTTATTTCAGAATATTACAGGGGTACAAACGTTTTGGTTACATAAATTGCTTTTGTACTGTTTGAGTCAAAGTTATAAGTGTGCCCATTCCCCAGATAGTGTGCATTGTACCCATTAGGTGTGAATTTACCCATCCCTTCCTCCCTCCTCCTTCCTGCTTGATTGAATGAATGAACGTTACTTCCACATGGGCACATAAGTGTTGATTGATTAGTTCCAATTTAATGATGAGTACATGTGGTGTTTGTTTTTTCATTCTTGTGATACTTCACTTAGAAGAATGGTCTCCATTTCTATCCAGGTTAGTGCAAGATATATTATTTCACCATTTTTTATGGCTGAGCAGTACTCCATGGTATACATATACCAGATTTTATTAACCCACTCATGTATTGATTGGCACTTGGCACTCAGACAAGACTACCATTCCCACATTTATCCACCTGCCAACACCTGCATTCTTATTTTCTGCTTTCTCTCCTGTTACCATAAGTGACCTATTAATAGTCTTATTTAAAATCAGTCTTGCCAGTTGTCTACCACTCACCTCTCATTCATTTCATTTACTCAGAGATATTGCTCCAGCAATTCCCCTTCCTTCCTACATTGTATATTTTACTCTTTACTGGAACACTCTTTTTAGCATACAAACATAGCGCTGTTTCTGCCTTTGTAAAAACACAGAAAAGGAAGAAAAAGAAAAAAAATGAAAAGCTTTTCCTACAAACCCTATTTCTTTACAACTGTTTTCCAGGAATTCTTTACAATAGTTGTGTACACTCACTATTTCCACAGTTTTTGGTTTTTGTCTCTTTCACTTTTACACTAATTCCAATTAGACTTTCACCTCCACTACTTCACTTCAATTGCCCTTGTAAGGTCACAAATAACTTTCGTGTTGCTAAATTCAGTAGTTAATTCTCATTCCTTATTTTAATGTAATTTTCATCAACACTTGAAATTGTTCACTCTCTTCTGTTTCTACTCTCTTCACTTGACTTCCAGGAGTCTCCACTCTGCTGGTTTTCTTCCTACCTCACAGGTCATTCCTGTATAGTCCCCTTTTGCTGAATCCTCCTCCTCTCCCTAACTGCTTAATGTTGGAGTATCTCATGGCTCAGTCTTTTGTCCTCTGTCCTGTTTATGTTTCTGTATGCACTCAATCTCTTGATGACCATGTTTCCCAATTGTATATCTGTAATCTGGACCTCGCCTCCAAACTCTGGACAGATGTATCCAATTACCTACTTGTCATGTTCACTTAGAAATCCCACATATTGATCTTGAGGTCAATATGTCGCAAACTGAGCTCAATGTCCTCCCAAACTTGCTCTACTGACAACCCCCCTCATCTCAATTGGTAGCAGCACCATTCTTTCATGTGACTGCTCAGCCCAGGTGGAATCATTCATGATTCTTTTCTTCCTCTCAATTCCCACATCCAATCTTTCAGGAAATCTTTTTGATTTTACCTCGAAAATACATTCAGAATCAGATCACGTCTCACTGTCCCTAGTGTAATCAGCATTGTATTTATCCAGGTAATTGAAATAGTCTTCTAACAGAAGACTATTTTTTTTTTTTTTGAGACAGGGTCTCATTCTGTCACCTGGGTACAGTACATTGGTGTCATCATAGCTCACTGCAACCTCAAACTACTGGGCTCAAGCGATCCTCCTACCTCAGACTCCCAAGTAGCTGGGACTACAGGTGTGCACCATTGCACCTGGCTAATTTTTCTATTTTTTGTAGAGATGGGATCTCACTCTTGCTCGGGCTGGTCTTAAACTCCTGAGCTCCAGTGATCCTCCTGTTTTGGCCTCCCAAAGTGCTAGAATTACAGGCGTGAGCTCCCACACCTGGCCTCCAGTCTATTCTTAACATAGAAACCAGAATAATTCTTTTCAATATTAGCCACATCATGTCACTCCTCTGCTCAGATCCGTGCAGTACCTTCTCAACATTACCCAGAGTATAACTCTTACAGTGTCCTCCTGGGCCCTATGTGATCTGCACACCCAACCTCCCTTCTTTACCTATTTGACTTCCTCCCTATTACTTTGCTCTCAGCTTACTCCATTCTAACCAAAGGGGTTTCCATGATGTTCCTTGAACTCTACAGACATGGCATAGCTAAATCTCTCACCCATTTCATGTTTTTGTTCAAATGTCAATAAGGTCTACCCAAACTACCTTATTTGAAATGACAACCCCTCACTTTACAATCCCTCTCACTCTATATTTTTCCCCCCAATACACTTAACATATTCTAACATACCATGTATAGTTACTTACTTTTTAATGATAACTATTGCTTATTCTCTATCTCTCATCCTGTTAGATAAACTCCAGAAGGGCAGGGAGCTTAATTTTGCTCTTTTTTGTATCACAAGTACTTAAAACAATATCTAGCAGATTGTCAGTACTCAACAAATATTTTGAATTATTTATTAATATTTTTGAGTGAATGAATGAAGAATTCCCAAGTCACCAGTCACAGGTAGAATCAGTTTCCCATCTTGGTGGCCAGGCTCTGGGGCCTGAGCTCTTAACCAGACAATTCCACTTCTATTCAAAGCCTGCACTAGGCAAAGAGTAGATGGTGCATGTACGAAGGCAAAGGAAATTGGCTCAGACATTTATTACTCTGTAAGACATGACCAAATGGGCCTACTTACCATTCATAAAATCTGTCAAATCTATTAGGCTCTCTAGGGTCTGTTTACTGAAATCAATACTACAAGCCACATTATTAAAGAATTATGATGGCAAAATTGAGTTCTTGAGTGCTTTTGATATACAGCCAAGGAAATAGGGAAGCAAAGCCAAAAGAAGACTCACTGTCCCTTTTAAATCTTTGTGATTGGTTAAGTACAAGCAGTGAATTTCAGTTCTACCTGAAATATTTTGTTAACAGGAAAGGGAGAACAATGAATGGCTTCCAACATTGTGGTCTGTGATAAAATTAATCCAAACCTTTCAGGAAAGTTGTATAGATTAGACAATACCCGCTACCGCTCGCTCTTAAAAAGGTGATGATATGCTAATGATGATGACTATATTAAAAATGATGAAGAAGGCTGGGTGTGGTGGCTCACGCCTGTAATCCTAGCATTCTGGGAGGCCGAGGCGGGAGGATCATTCGAGGTCAGGAGTTCGAGACCAGTCCGAGCAAGAGTGAGACCCCTGTCTCTATGAAAAACAGAAAGAAATTAGCTGGTCAACTAAAAATATACATAGAAAAAATCAGCCGGGCATGGTGGTGCATGCTTGTAGTTCCAGCTACCTGGGAGGTTGAGGCAGAAGGATTGCTTAAGCCCAGGAATTTGAGTTTGCTGTGAGCTAGGCTGACGACATGGCACTCTAGCCTGGGCAACTGAATGAGACTCTGTCTCCAAAAAAATATAAAATAGAATAAAAAATAAAAATGATGAAGAAATAACTCAGTTTTGTCTTTTAGACATGTAGATAAAATGGAATATTCAACTCTTTCTCATATTTCCAAGGGATGCTGTGTTTTCTTCCACTCTGTCCTTGTGGGTAAGACACTGATTTGTTATTTTAGAAATATTTGCCAAATAATGTTTGGCAACATTTTAGAAGTAGAAAACTTTTCCAAGTAAATTCCTGGGGGTCTAACTCCTATTACTAGAACAATGTGGGTGTGTATACTGTGTATGAGGGAGGAAGTGGGCATAGAGTTGACTGGTATTTTTTGAGAACAGAATATACTTGCTACTATCTCTTTTCCAAAATACCTTATAATCTACTAATTAATATTTATGAATTCATATGGTCTCTTATGGGTAAAGTTTTAGTTGTCATTCACAGTACACTTTCCTTTAATGAGATATTCACCTAGCTGAAGGGCTGGAAGGCTGTGCATGTGTGCATGTGTGTGTGTGTGTGTGTGTTTGTTGGGCAAGAGATGCTGGAGCTCATGTTTGGAATTTAGAGTACTTTAGGGGGAGCAGATCTGGATGCAGCCCTATAAAAGAGATCTTTGAATACACCATGAGATTAGATGGTTATGTTGGGGGTACTGATGATGTGAGGCTTTGGAGTTTTGGATGTGGAAAGGAAGAAAGAAAAGAAGGAGATGCTTAATAAATGTTTGTTAAATAAATTGATGATTTGTGTATCAATAAAAGAATGAGTGACTGGACATTCTTTGAATCCAGAGGATGTCACAGTCCATTTTGCATTGCTACAAAAAAATACATGAGACTAGGTAATTTATAAAGAAAAGAGGTTTATTTAGCTCATGGTTCTGCAGGCTGTACAGAAGCATGGTGCCCACATCTGCTTGGCTTGTGGTGAGGGCTTTTGTGCTGCATCAAAACATGGCAGAAGTCAAAGGGGAGGTGAGCACGTGCAAAGAGGGACCAAACCCGAGGGGCATCCTGGCTTTACAATAACTCACTTTTGTGGGAACTGATCCATTCCCAAGAGAACTAATCCTGTCTTGCCAGAGCAAGAACTAACTCCCTACCTCTAGAACAGCACCAAGGCATGTATGAGGGATGGGCCCCCACAACCCAAACACCTCCCACTAGGCCCTACCTCCTAACGCTGCCACATTCAAATTTCAACATGAGGTTTGGTGGGGACAAGCAAACCATATCCAAACCATAGCAGAGGGTAATCTTAAAAATTACATGACACAATTTGTAAGATGTCTGTGGGTGCATGTTTCAGAGACCGCACTGATGATCTAGGTGTCTCTTTTTGGGAATGAGAAGAGCATTTTCAAAAGAAGTAGCTTTGTCACAATTTTTTACCCTCAAATCCACAGTAACCATTTGACTTGTCCTAATGGCTTTTTCCTTAAATTAATTTTTCTTTGTTAACATCCTTAAACTTTCTGTTCTTGACTTAGAGTCCAAGGGATCAGGTGACCTAGACCTAGTAACTTGATGTTGACTTTACTTGCAGGTAGTAATGGAAAGAGAGATGATCTTTAAAGCCCCCTTTCTCCCCTTGTTTTAAAAAGTTGATCCTCGTATTTGTGAAAGCTGCTTTGGTGCTTTCATGCTAACATATAGAACAAATTTAACATTCATCTTTTTCTTGATATGGAAATTAAAAGAATTAATTAATATTTCCATTGTCATTGTTTCTCTCCCTCCCTTTCATGTCACACCCAAACCCACCCATCCACACATATATCTACATCTGTCTGTATAGATAGACACAGATGTGTAATTTTTTTACCTTTGGTATTACATTGAGATAGTGAGAGGGAATAAATTGTTAGGATTTGTGCTCAAAGTAAGCAAACACCAGGGCTTAGTCCATTTGTTGCTTTGCACATCCCCAAAGCTGAGGTTTATCTCAGAATATTAAGGGAGTTGCTTCTGGTAATGACACTTTATTTGAAGCGATTTGAGGCTCCTGCTATGGGTAAAATGAAGTGGATGCACTGAAATTGAATGTAACTCTCTCAAATTCTCAAAAATTTACCATGGTTCTACTTCAGAGGTCAACATTTACACATCCAGAATTTTATTGATCCCAGAACCGTGCTATTTTATTTTTATCTGAGTTGCTAACACACTACCTCTTAAATAAGACACATTTTAGTTGAAGTTCGAAGATATTTAAATCTATTTTAAAAAGCATCTTGAAGAAAGGATATATCAGTCAAGGTTCTTCAGAGAAACAGAAGAAATATATATGGAAAGAGAGAGAAAAGGAGAGAGTGGAGAGGGAGGTGGGGAAAGAGAGAAGAGAGGCAGAGATTCATTACAAGGGATTGGCTCAGGCTTGTTACGGAGGCTGACAAGCCCTATAATCTGCAGCCAGCAAGCTGGTGACTCAGAAGAGCTGATGATGTAGTTCTAGACCAAAGGCTACAGGTTCAAGACCCAGAAAGAGTTGATGTTTCAGTTCAAATCTGAAGGCAGGAAAAAATGATGTCCCAGCTTGAAGACAGTGAGGCAAGAGGAATTCCATTTTATTCAGGGGAGGGTCAACTTTTCTTCTATTCAGGTCTTCAACTGATTGGATTAAGCTGATTTATGTCAGAGAGGACAATCTTCTTTACTTTCTCTATCAATTTAAATGGTAAACTCATCCAAAACCACTCTCACAGAAACACCCAGAATAATGTTTGACTCAACATCCAGGCACCTGATGGTCTAGTCAAGCTGAAACATAAAATTGTCCATCACAAGTCTGACCCTTGTCAACTTGGCACTCATACACATCTTCTTAAATTATAGTTAACCTCCATATGAAGACAATAGCATGGTCATAATTCTGCCTAACATGACATAACTATCCTGCATATGGGAGGGATATCATGGACAAAATGTTTGTGCACTCTCCCTCAAAACTCATGGCAAAACCCTACTCCCCATGTGGCTGTATTTGGAAAGGGCTGTATTTTGGAAGTAATTAGGGTTAAATGAGGTCATAAGAGTGATCCTATAGGAATCTATGGGATTAGTGTCTTTATAAGGAGAGACACCAAAAAGCACTGCTGTGATGCCCCCTGCCCCTGGGCCCCTGCAAGCACAGAGGAAAGGACGTATGAGTATATATTGAGAAGGTGGCCCTCTATAAGCCAGGAACAAAGCCCTTGCCGGAAACCAAATTTGTGGAATCTTGATCTTGGACTTCCCAGCCTCCAGAACTATGAAAATAAATTTCTCTTGTTTAAGCTACCTGGAATATGGTTTGTTGTTGTTTTTGTTTTTTATGGCAGCCCGAGCTGACTAAGGCAAAGAAAAACTTGTGGACAGAGAATAAGTTTAATCTTTAGGTTTCTTGATATCATAAATTTTTATCAAAGAGCACATTCATTGCAGGTTTTGTGACACATTATTAAATGATAATGGCCACTAAAGAATGGCAATGAGGAATAGGGAAGTGTTTTTTTGAGCAAGTATTTTTATCTGCACAAGGCATTGAACACAGGAACAAGTTAGAAACATTTCTTGAATAAATGAATGAATGATTTAAAATGAATATTGAACATTTATAAAGAAAATAATTCACAGAGAAGGTTTTAAAGTTGTGTTCATACCCATATACAATGGAAACAATTTTAATTGTCTATCAGTAGAGGGGTGTTACATAAATTATGGTTTATCTACTTAGTGGAATCATACATGATAATCAAATATGGTAGTTATAAATGCCACTTGGAAAATGTTTATTACATATTTTATATGAAAAATATAAAATTTGTTCTGCCATGATAATATATGAAATTATGCATGCATATAGACATGACCTTCTCTCTTTTATTTGCTTTACAGTAATTTTATATTAGTATTGCTTTTACAATAAATTTTATTTTTTTAATTCATTAATTTTTTTTTTGAGACAGAGTCTCGCTCTGTTGGCCAGGCTAGAATGCAGTGGCATCAGCCTAGCTCACAGCAACCTCAAACTCCTGGGCTCAAGCGATCATTCTGCCTCAGCCTCCTGAGTAGCCGGGACTACCGGCATGTGCCATCATGCCTGGCTAATTTTTTTCTATATATATTTTTAGTTGTCCAGCTAATTTCTTTCTATTTTTTTAGTAGAGACAGGGTCTCGCTCTTGCTCAGACTGGTCTCGAACTCCTGAGCTCAAACAATCCGCCTGCCTCGGCCTCCCAAAGTGCTAGGATTACAAGCGTGAGCCACTGCACCCGGCCTACAATAATTTTTAAAAGAAGTAATATTTACTTAATGACAAAATTGCCTCAAAGCTGCCAATATCTACCATGCTGTGCAGCCTGTCCTCTATCATCCTAAGAAGGGTTATGGATTCCCTTGCCTTGCTGAGCCAGATGGCACGCGTAGATCAGAGAGAAGTGGACTTGGCATCCATTTGAGTCACACTAAATGTATATGTGGTTAAATATTTTTCTTCTTCCTATAAATCATTAAGTACTTTCTCTAAAGAGTACAGATTTCCTTTCCTCCTCTGAATAAGTACATGTTATAATAAAGGGAAGGGAATGAGGATTAAAATGGTTAATCTAAGAGGGAGAAAATTTTGAAAAACTGTATTTGGAATCAGAAACCCTACTGTTCAAGGGACAATGGTCAATTTTAGCATTAAATTATTACTTATTAACAAAATATTCTCCCGTATTACCCTTCCACACTCATGTACAGATTATTCTAAAGGCTTCTAAATAAATGATTCAATGGTTCTTAGAGAGACTATAATATTTCAAAGGTCATTAAATTCTTTTATGGCCACTCCAACCCCTTCCCATGTGTCCTTATAGGGATGTGCTAAAACCCACCTTTCCCTATGGTTCTCCCAACTGAGAGGTCACGTGGCGTTTGGTATTGGCTTTAGGCCGTCACTGTCACAGGGATCTTTGAGATAAAATTTAGGGACGTGTGTTCATCTGACCAGACATGGAACTTGAGTTGGAGAGTTATAGAGGACACAATGAGAAAGGTAATGTGAGTCCAGACAGGGACTGTGCTGAGATACATTAATTTTATAGTCTTTAATATCCATTCATTTTATGTAACAAAAAATCTTCTGTATGCCTAAAGAAGCCTGTAAAGTCCCTGAAAGAAAAGAATGAGAATTTTTGGCCTCACTACTGAGGATTTATATAATTCACATAGCTGGTGTGTCATTTTCATAAGTTTTTAACCTAATTATTTCTTTGGCAAAATTTCTTCCTCAAGAATATTCTTTTTCAGATATTCCAATGATTTTCCTATCTGACATTGAGCGGATAGAGAAGGGAACTCCCTGTTATTATGCTTCCCAGACATCTCAGGCATCAGGCTGGGCTCTTGACACATTTACTGAATTGATCATTCATTCAGAGCATTCAGCAAAGATCCCCTCCTCCCAGTTGCCAGGTACTAATGCAGACAATAGACAAAAATCCCCCTTCGTCAAACATACATATTTTCATGGATTATACAGGTAATTTTATTTAATACTCATAATAGACCCTTGAAGTGGTCATTATAATCCACATTTTATAAAAGGGAAACCAAGGCTAGGAGAGATTAAGTGGCCTGTGGCAAGGCCATATAACAGGAAGAGATGGAATTCAATCCCCAGTCTACCTGAATTGGGGATTAAGAGTCCGTTTTTCCTGCACCTGGCCTGCGCAAATGTTTTCAGTGATTGATATGGTGAAAGTTTGTATGGATGGCTCTTCTAAAAGCAGCTTATCTGGTAAACAAATATCAACAAGCTCATGCCTACATTCAACTAGTATTTAATAAGCTTTTGTTATGCTTCAGGTACTGTTCTGGTGCTGAAGATACAGTGGTGGTCACAACAAGACCAGAATTTGGGGAGTGGGGTGCAAATTGCAAATGAGAAATACATAAACATATATGTATTTTGGCATAACACAATATATGACATAATTTCAGATAGGGATGAAGCCTATAAAAATTAAGTGAGGTAGAGGGATATTGCCTGACATGGGGAGCGGGGGCTATCCTTATGCATGGTGATGACAAAAGACCTCTCTAAAAAGAATATATTGAGACAAAGACCTGGATGAAGTACGTGATGAGGCTATCAGAATACCTGCAGGAAAAGTGTACCCGGTAGAGGACTCTGTGTGTGAACAAGGTTTCTGTGTCTCAGGACCAGCCAGGAGACCAGAGTTGCTGGAGTGGAGTGCATGAGGTTGGGGTGCAGCTGGAGGGTGGGGGTTAAGGCCAGTGAGGAGAAGGCGACCTGTAGATTAGGAACTTTGGTTTTAATGTAACTACAATAAGAAACCAAAATGGGGTTTTAAGCAGAGAAACTATGTTAGCTTATTTGTGTTTTACAAAGGGATCCTCTAGTAAAGGAATTGTTCATCAGGAAAGCTGACCAACCTTGACTTTGCTAGGGTAACTGTGAATCTACTGAACGTTTTCACAAACTACTTCCTAAAACAATCTGGAGGCATCAAATCTTGAAAGCTTTTTTTTTCTTCTTTTCATTTTATTTTTTTAAATTTTCATTTTTAATTATTATGGGTACATAGTATTTGTATATCTTTATAGGGGACATGTGAGGTTTTGATACAGGCACACAATGCGAATTAATCAAATCAGGGTAATTGGGGTATCCATCACCTGAGGCATTTAACATTTCTTTGTGTTAGGAACATTCCAATTCCACTCTGTCTGTTAGTCTTTTTTTTTTTTTTTTTTTTTTTTT
>CAUYSK010068031.1:0-24588 GCA_963575035.1 Avahi laniger | reverse complement strand
TGTGAACACTCTAAAATTGTAAGCAAAATTTTGAGTACATGCATGTACCAGTCAAAGTGGTCCTTTGTTCTCAAATCCTGATCTAGAGAAAGGGACTAAACCAGTTGCAGACTAGGATACAAAAGCCACCAGATGCACTTACAGCCAGCCGAGTCTGACAGCTCTCAAAGCCACCACTGAAAACTTGGAACATGGATTGAAAGAGACAACTGAGCACTTGTTTTTGCATTCTCCTTCCTAATTGTATTTCAAGTCTTTTCAAAACAAAGCCCTGGGAATACCCAGATTCAAGTATGCCCCTGGGCTTGGTCCACTGTTGCAGGAGTCGTAGGGATCCTCATGCACATGCTTGTGTCATTCATTCACCAATGTTTAACCTCAGGATAGAAGATCTGACAAAACAGACTACTTTCTCCATGGCATGTGATTTCAGAGGTGGCAGCAGCCAAACTGGAAAACACTGGAATTTTTCCTTGGAACTGGACTGTGATGAGAGGTTCCTGCCATGAGCATAACTGACTGTCTTTCCCCTGACTCTTCCCTTCGTTTTTGAAGACAGAGCAGAAAATAATCTTCTCTGAAGATACTTGATAATTCCAAAACCCAAAAACACATGCTCCCAATGCACTGTGCTTTCAGATATTCTGAGGAAGAAAAACACAATTGCATTAATACGATTTATTGCAATCTGGCACCTAAGAGTGACAACAGTGGCAATAAAAAGTAATTTCAAAAAGACTTAAGATTCCTTCTATAAAATAGATGATTTACATTATCAAATCTTTCTTGAAATTATTTATTAGTATTATTCCTTTCCCATTGTCACCTTAAGTGACCACAGCAATACAAAAGTTTTCTTATTACTAACAAAAAAGCCTGTAACTGTTGAGATATACATAGCTCCATACCCTAATCAGGCATTCATTGTTCCAAGCAGGACTCTGTCAGACCTGTAAATACCAGCCCTTCTCTTTCCTCCCAATCTCATGGTTACTCCCAAATACTAATAAATGCAAAAAGAACTTTTAAGTGTCAAGGCATGGCCCCTCCAAGCTTGGCCCAAGCGCAGTTTTCAGCCCTGTCTCACCTGGGTCTAGTTCAGCTGGCGGATGAGCTGATTGATGCGTTCACCTCGATAGCCAGGTGACCCCATCTCCTTGAGGAAGCCCACTTTATTCTTGGTAGCATGACGGGCCACTGAGAGTTGGAAAGGACGCAAGAACCATGAGATCTCCTGGAAATGCTTCCCCGGAAAGGCAATTTCATGAATGAGATCTTCCAAACAAATGACACCAAACTTCCCTAAGAAACATAAGGGCACAAACCGATTGCTTTATTCAACGTTTATCCAGCATCTCTGAGAAGCTGTTTTATGCCAGAGCAGGGCACTCTGGCAGGTTTTTGGGACCCCAAGAAGGACACAATCTGCATCCCACAACAACACTGTGAAGACCTTTGCTCCCTGTCCCAACTGACTCCTAAGCTGCAGCACTCACCCAGGTGCTCTTCGATCACTGTGTTATCTGTCAGAGGGATGGTCTTATTCTTGACCTTGGCTTGTCCACGTTTCAAGATAAGTTCCCGGACGGACTTCAGATTTGGAAATCTATGTGAAGCAAAATAAAGTGCAACCTTCACCAGCACGTGGCACACTACAAAACCGTCCTGCAGCCTAGCTGAGGAGAAGAGGTTGAAGAGGTTCTCCTATGCACCCCTTCCCACAACCAGGAAGTATCCTGTCATCACATTCCAGCTGTGATGCCTGAGAATACTTGAGTGATGGAGGAAATAAAGAACCAAAGTGGCCCTGGCTATGCAATTAGAAATTTAAATTTGTGGATATAAATGTTCACCAGGCAAAAAAATTTATTTCCCAGGCAAAAAGAACATAAAACAAAAACCGTGTCTTGGCTTGGAGTCTAGGACTCTGGCCTTATATGACCCTCTACTCAAGATAGTGCAAGAGTTGGAAATTAAACCCAAGTCTTTGTTGGGTTTTAATGTTTGAGGAATACTACTCTTACACAGCCCTGCCCCTTGCTCTACTTCAAGATTCCAAGAATTAATCTTTCTCCTTGACCCATCTTACTCAGCCTCAGCCTACAACTAACTGAAGGAGCCCTACAGTACTGTTCAGACCATCATTAGCAGCCCTCCTATCCCCATTTCCCTAGGTTCTTATGACCAGATGATTTCTGGTTGATGTGGTCACAGCAACACGAGCCTTGGAGAACAATACCCTGTGCACCCTAACACATTTCGATATAATCTAAAGTGAATTCACATGGAAAACCTTACTCACCCCCAGGTCACATATGGTTCCACCATACGCAGCAATTTTAGGCTCTGCGGGGTGACTCTAACAAAGACACCACTAAAAATTTTCTTTAGGCGAAGTCTTGCGATGGTCTTTTGCACCAGTGAACTCACCCCATTAATCCTGAAATGAACGGTAATGGAAGTCAGTCCCTCAATTTATGTTAAGTCTAGCAAGCACAAAATGTGTGTCACTACGCTGGGTATCCAGAGAGTAAGACACAGACTATACTTTAAAGAGGTCAGTTTAGTGGGAGGCAGTTATATAAACAGATCATTTCGTGATGTGGAGCAACGCCTAGAATGTTATGGGAACACAGAGATGGTCCCTGAATTTTTGTTCTGTCGGGGATGGGAGGATATGTAGGGCTATGCATGTCCCACTAAGGAAGCTGGACTTGCTTCTATGGGCAGTAAAAGCTACTGATGATTTTAAGTAAAAGAGCCATGATCAGATTTCTTCCTGACAATCACCAAGGGCAGTGCATAGGACAGATCTCAGAATGTGACACCATACGCAGGGAAATCCAGTTAGAAAGCTAATGCAATAGGTCCAGCAAAAAGATTACAGGTAGTGGCTGGCGGGGTAGAGGGCAGAGCTTGTATTTAAAAGCCACAGGTTTCTGGTTTGGGTAAGGGAAGCAGCAAGAGGCAGAGTTGTCTGTGAGGGTGGGGACAGCTAAAGGAAAATACCACCAAATGTGGACAAATGTTTCCCCTGCACTGAATACACCTCATCCACTTGGCCTTGTTTTCAGTTCCTAGAAAGACGCCTCTCCCCCACTTTAGGACTTTAGCATATATGCCTGGAAAACCCTCTCCCTACACTGGTGAACTCCTTTCATGTCTTTTAAGTTTCAGAGTGAAGCTCCTGTTTTAGAGAGGGTGTCCTCATACAATGGCCACCCTCGTCTCTTCCCCACTTTACCCTCATAGCAGCTATTTGCAAGTCTATCCTAACCTTGCAGACAAAATTACGTTTGTTGCGCTCAACCCCGAATTCCCACCACAACTTGTGTTAGTGGCTTAGGGCCTACTATCTCATCCCCCTAAACAGAGATCTAAAGCTGAACCAACATTTTGCCCCAGCTTCGTGGAACCCGAAAGACACCAGTTCCCTACCTTTGGATGCGTACAACAAAAGCCAAGGAATGTTTATCCGGTAATTCCAAGGCACGAGGTTTCACTTCTAGTCGTCTGAGACGCACCCTGTCGCGTTGCTGCCGCCAGGAATCATGTAGAAACGATTCCAGTCGCTTAAACCTGGGCCCTTTTCCTTTCCTCTGCTATAGAGAAGACAAACCATTATCAACATTTTCTACCTCCATTCGTTTTTACTTCCAGAACAGTAATTCACGAGTGACTATTGACAGAACTTATTTCCCTGTGTTCAGCAAAGGGGAGAAAACGAGCGTATTCTATTTCAATGTAAGGGAAAAGTGAGAAATCCAACCAAAGATAAAGTTGAGAAAATTTGAGAATAACTCATAAAAAGTCTCTAAATAAACAAAAAATTAGTTTTCATGCTGTTAATTCATGTCTACCAATAAGCATTTATGGAACCTAACACTGTGCTAGGTACTATAAAGTACAAAAAAAGCATCAGTTTGTTTCCTGTCATCAAAATATTTACATTATTTTTCTCCAAAGAAATTTAGCAGAAAGCAAAAATTGTTCAGCGCACTTTTTTAAAAAACTGCTTTCTGCCAGGTTTAGTCTCTCAAATCACTCAACATGAGCCGAGAGGGTAGTCTCCACCCTACTTTTCCTTAACAAACTCTACTCCAGCATTTTGCCTGCAAAAGGTGTTAGATAGATAAATATTTACTAAATGAAGACAAAAACCACATATAGTTAATCATCCTCATTCGTGGATTCAGCCAATCTTGGATGGAAAATATTTGGGGCTGAGGGGGGATACAGTAAAAAAAAAACAATACAAATTTAAAAAATACGTAGCATTTAGATTGTGTTAGATATTGTACGTAAGCTAAAGATAATTTAAAGTATACAGGAGGACTATACGTTATATATAAATACTGTACCACTTTATATGAAGGATTTGAACATCCTCAGATTGTGGTATCCGTGGGGGTCCTGGAACCAATCCCCTGAGGATACCCAAGAGATGACTATACCTTGCATATCAAACCAACGGGCAAGGGGCTCATTGATACCAAATCTAGTTCGATACATGCTGGATACAACTCACCAAATACCCATCTAATTCCTTCCTTTTGGATCCCCACCATTACCTCTTTCTTTGCCAAAAGAGCCTGCTTTGCCTGGGTGGCTTTGAGGGCTTGGTAAGCCTTCCTCTTTTTCAGGAGATTTTCGGGAACCAGAGGGATTTTTTTCCTTTCCCTGATACAGAAAATAGATCAGCGACAGTATTTAGGAAACGAACATTCAATGGATTTGCAAACCAATTCAATACCCTGGGCTTTAGGTAGTATTACTATCTTCAAATTCTTGAGGACTGATATTCTCCTGAAACCTGTGGTTTCTGACTCGTCCTCGAAATGGACCTCTAATATTCTCGTGTCCCCAAATCCTCAGAAAGTTACGAACCCCTCAGTCACTGGGCTCGAATACGTTAATAGAGCTTTTCCTGTCACCGCCTTTCATGGGCACCAGTAGCGACGACTGTCTAGTAAAACCTCGTGGGGTTCGGGCGGCTGCAAACCCAGCTGCAGGAAGAATACTTAAGTTAGGCTGTGTGAACCCAGCCTCCGGTACTCCAGCCTGCTGCCAGAAGGCAATTTTCGAGATTATCCAAACTTGACCGCGGTCCCTCTCACCCCCCCCTACCCCAGCCTTACGGCTTCTCACCCCTACCCTCTGTAATCTGGACCCTTTTCTTTTCTCTTCCTACAGTGGACAAGTATCCTTATTTTCTGCTACCGAGGCATAAACACTGTGGATGGCACCGGATATTCAAGTCCCCACTCCAGAAACTCAAAGACCCACGCACTCACTCTTGCTCCGCCATCTTTCTAGCGTTGCAGCTACTGATCATGCGCACTCGCACCACACGGGGACGAGAGGAATCGTTTTGTTTACTTGACCATAGAGGCGTCCGTTCTAGCTCACGTTGGAGGACCCAGACAACTAGAGCCTACTTAGCAGCGGCGAACCGCTTCGGGTCTTGCAAACCCTGATTTTTGCCACAAGTTGCACAAAGCTTCCTTCGCACCCCTTCCAAACTTTTCAGAGCCTATGTCATTTTCAAAATCCAGCCCTTTTCCTTTAAGCTACTTTCTCATCATGCTGGTATCTTGGTTGTGAACAATGGAACGCTTCCCACAATGCCCCTTCGGCTTCCGCTGTAGCATTGGCGTCGCACTTCCGGCGCGCGCTTTGCTGCGCGACTGACGAAACTTGGGGACAGTCTTTTCACTCGTTGAAGAGACCTGGAAGCTATGGCTTTGGCTGTGATGTGAGTGGAGGTGTTTGTGGACGACTTAGAGTGGTAAAGAAGGTGGCTTCGATTCCGTCTGCTCGGCTCTGTCAGTGAGTCCTTTGAGCAAGTTTTTTAACCCCTCCATACCTCAGTTTCCTTACCCATAAAATGGATGTACAGTAATAATGCACCTACTTAACAGCCTTACCAGGACTGTATGAGACTCCCTGTATAAAGCGCTTAGCACGTGCCCGATAGTAAGCAGTCAACACTGGTTATCATTACTGCTGGGCTGGAAACCAGAAATGCATTCTTGCCATCTCAGAACCTTCCCTTGGTTCCCTCACGGCCTGGGATGTGCTTCATTCTCTCTCGGTCTGCATAAAATCCTGAAAAACAACTCAAGTCCTGTCATCTCTGGAAACTTCCAGAGTAGCGCTTCTCAAGCATTAATATGAGTAGGAGTCACCTGAGGATCTCATTAAAACACAGATTTTTTATTCAGAAGGCGCGGGGGGCGGTGCGGTGTTTTTGATATTACGTATTTTTAACAGGCTTCAGAACGATGCTGGTGCTGCTGGTCTGTGGGCTGCACTTTGACTAGCAAGACTCTAGTCTCTTTCCTTTCACTGAATTATTTCAGCACATTATTATATTTTAAATATTTCTTCCCCTTTATATTAATACTAAGAAGGCAGGGACCATGCTTGCCTTGTTCATCACTAATCCTAAGGGTCATAGGATCAGTGACCTTTAGGATCAGTGATCTAAGGATCAGCGGCTGAAGGCATCATATTGTTATGTGCTATATAACTAGTCCAAGAAGAAAGATATTGCCATGGACAGAGCTCACTACCTGATAAGTAAATGTCAGTGTAACAGAGTAGTCACCCCTCCTCCCATAGATACGTAAGGGTAATATTGACAGTGGGGAATATGTAACAGAAGGAATGGCCTGAAAAAATTGGCAAAAATATTTTCTGTCTCTTTAAAACATGCCCCCACTCTTTTTGGAGAATGAAAAGCTGCATCCCTGCCGCAGGCCGCTGGTCAGGAGGGGCAGAGGAATGTTCTTTGTGCTACTGGAGATGGGTCAATGGAACTGTCTGAGTAGAGGTCCCTGGCGTAGGTCCTGTCTTTGGGAGAAATGGGACAGAGATGGGACGACCAGAATCATCAACTGTAGTTGAAGAGCAATTGCCTGAAGCTGAATGGCCTCCCTTTAAAAAGCTCTGTATTTCTGCTTATTAGGAGGATGATGGCATTTTAGACAGGAGTCTCCATCCTCATTTGCCAGCATATTAATGAACTCCTTTTTTCTTCTCCTCAAACCACTTGTCCTTGTTCTTCTGATGTGGCCTCGAAGACAAGTGTCGAGCTTTTAGTAACAAAAGGGCAATAAATACAATCTTCAGGGTTACACTCTAAAAGGGAGGCTCATTCTCACTCTTCAAGCACGTCACCATGTGTCTTATTTTTAAAGAGGCAGAACAGAAGGATCACCAAAGTGTAAAGCATCCATTAAATAGTAAGCAAAAAACAAAAGTCAATTTTGTGATTTCCCTCGTCAACAGATAAAAGGTAGATTCTGTGGTGCCGACAGTATTAAGGGAAGGAGGAATTTTAGGGTTAACAATACTAGGCAAATGTGATTGGAGGCCTGGACTCAGGAAATGGTTTTCCACTGCCAGCAGGTGGTGCTAGGAGAGTACTTATTCTCAGTGCCAAAGCCATCGCTTGAGAAAAAGATGGAGTCCTCTTCAACCAGTTGTTCACTAACTGAATATGTGGTTACTGAGCATTGAACATGTGCCCTAGCACTGGGAAAAATACAAGATTTTTTTTCTTAAAAGTAAATTTAATGAATGAGAACGAGGCATTGCCATTTACAGCCTCAAGAATCTTACTCTTTTTAGCCTGTCCTCATGGCTCTGTTTTCCTTCTTGGCCACTTCAGTTATCCATCATTAGGGAATGGTTAAATAAATTATGGAAGTCTGTGCAACTGTATGCACAGTGATATAGGTCTTCAAGTCCTGAAATCTCAGTGGTGAATGTTTTTCATTTTTTGGCCTGCTAACATCCATTCCAATTTTCCTAATAGTATCCCATTCCTCTTGTGAACCGTCTCTTCCTCATTACGTACTGTCGGCGGTGGCTAGGGGGGATATCAAATCCAAATGCTTTCCCTCCCAATAGTTAAGTTGAAAGGGTCTTCGGAAGATCTTTTTAACTCTAAGAGAGTTAATCTCCCCATCGGGAGGGAGTATGAGACACTAAACTTGTCTGGGATTTTGAATTTTAAGCAGAGTGATGATGGGAGAAAGTAGGAGATTTGGGGCAAGACTTTTAAGGATTTCCACCTAATAAAACCTGTAGAGTTTCCCCGTTCCTGTCTTTCCACACCTGGTGGTTCTTCAATCTTCCCTTCAATCCTTATCCTCCCTGTAAAATCCCTTTATGCTGGTTAACCAGAATAAGTTTCTGTTGCTTACAACCAAAGAACTATACTAAAGACTATAATACCATAATACTCTTAAACATTTGGTTATATTTAAAAAAAAAAAAGCAAGATACAGAATAGGGTGTAAGAGAATGGTCCCAGGTTTTTCTTTTGTTTTTTGGTGATAGATACATTTGTAACAATTTTGGAAGGATATACAAGAAAGTGTTGATGGGGATATTTTGGGGAAATGATAGTAGGGTCTGGAATGGGAGGAAGGAAGACTTCTATTTCATGGTATACCCTTTGTTTATCACATATGTATTAATTTAAGAAGCAGCTCTGTAGGTAATTAGATTTTTGTGGTTTTAGAAACGACTTGACTATGTTTTTAAGACTCCCTTCAGGACTTAGATTTTGTGGTTTGCTGAATTGACTCCAGAATCCCTTTCCTAACATATCCCTGAGTAAGTTATTTCAGTATTGTTTGCACTTCTGGATTATTTGGAATCCTACTCTTTTACTTGAGATAATTGAGCAGTGCCTTCTAAGTAAGGCCAAACTACCACACCCAGCTCAGGCTAAGGGGAGCTCCATCTGCAGTTTTCCGTCTGCTCCATTCTCTTTCTTGGATGATGACATTTCTTGCAGTCAGTTTCATTTTGTTTCAAGCTTTCCTTGTTGGATTCTCAGAGAGTGACAAGGGGTTATCAGGAAGCAGACAGGAAACAGATTAGTGTAAGAACAGCAGATGAGCCTGGAGTTGGTGAAAACAGCATTGACAACAGCTTTCGATTTGACTGAAAACAAGCATAAGAGAACAAAAGTGGGAAGGAAAAGGGAGAGAGCAGGTAAGGGGCAGCAGTGGCATCATCATAGCTCACTGCCACCTCCACCTCCTGGGCTCAAGTGATCCTCCTGCCTCAGCCTCTGGAGTAGCTGGAACTGCAGGTATGTGCCATCACGCCCCCTGGCGAATGTTTTATTTTTTTGTACAGACGAGGTCTCACTCTTGCCCAGGTAGGGTCGCTATTGCCCAGGCTGGCAGCAGCCTTTTGAGGCCCAAGGATAGACAAAGGAAAGCTAGGGTAGGAAGTAGACAGTGTGTAGCAGGTAAGACTAAAAGCAAAACAGAAAAACGCAAACTTCTTCTGGATTATTTCAGGGACAATGGAACATAGCTTTTTTTTTTTTTTTTAACTTTCTATACTTCTTCAGTAACACCTCATTTTATACCCTCAGAAGTAAAGGGCCAGGACAAGTCTTCCAAGTTTATGAGCAAGGACACTGAGGCCGAGAGTAACTTGTATAAAGATATCTGATTACATGTTAGATGAGGTACTAGAACACATTTTACATTTTGCTCATAAAGGTACTTTCTGCCCACCCAGTTGGACAGACCTTCTTGACCTTCACAGAAGTGATATTTTTCTAAGGAAATTCTTGCTTTTGCAAATGTTTTCAAAGGCCAGGCTCCAGCACATACCCAAGAATACAGATGAGGGTTTCCTATAAAGGTTTTTTGTCTGTAGCAGTATACATAGGCTATTCATATTACAAAATCCACTTGTTACTACAAATGTGCTCCTACCATTTGTGTATATACCAAACCAGATTTCTCTACATATTCAACATTTTAATTACAAAAATCCTTTATCGTCATTCCTGCAGAAAGTATCATACTTTTTTCTCAAACATAACTCAGGAAACTGTACTAAGAACCAGGGCATGGAAATATAAACTGCAGCTTTCTGTGCAATTTATAGTGGCAGTCCAGAAGAATTTTAGCACCCCATTTTTTTCTTTCCTGAACTCCAATCAGTTCCCAAATGTATTTTTTTTTTTTTTTTTTTGAGACAAAGTCTCGCTCTATTCCCCGGGCTGGAGTGCTGTGGTGTCAGCCTAGCTCACAGCAACCTCAAACTCCTGGGCGCAAGCAATCCTTTTGCCTCAGCCTCCCTAGTAGCTGGGACTACAGGCACACACCACCATGCCCCGCTAATGTTTTTTATGTATTTTTAGTTGTCCAGCTAATTTCTTTGTATTTTTAGTAGAGACGGGGTCTCACTCTTGCTCAGGCTGGTCTTGAACTCCTGAGCTCAAACGATCCCCTGCCTCGGCCTCCCAGAGTGCCAGGATTACAAGTGTGAGCCACCGTGCCTGGCCCCAAATGTAATGTATCTGTGCTTTTTCCCCCTCCAGACTGAGCTCCTGGAGAAGAGAAATTATGCCTGAGTTATCCATATATCCCAATGTCTAGCATAGTTCCTGTCACACAATCAGCTGGTCAAGTAATGTTGAATGGTTAATGATCGCCATCTTCAGCTGGATACTCAAGAGGTTCTGTGTCTTGGAGAGCACACAGAAGGCTGCAAGCAGAGCAAGACCCTGGACCCTGGGCCTAGCCCTTTGAGGACAGCACAGCTAGGGCCCTGCCTGAGCAATGCTGTTTCAGTGCCCCCAGACTGTAGAGGGTTTCTTTCCCCCTAGTAATTTACTATTTTCTCTGCATCAGGGAGTACTAGGGCCCCTTTCCTGGAATGTGGCCTCCCATACACAGGGCTGAGGGCTTTAAGCATCTTAAGAGAAGATGTCTCCTCTTTCCTCTGGGCATGCCCCCAGGGAACACAGGGACCCTGCTCCTAACCTAACCTAGCAGCCAGATGATCTCTTCTTCTAATTCTGCATTCCTAGGACACTCCCATTGCAAATGGCCTGGAGAGGGGCAAAAATGTCACACATTTATCCTTAGCAAGAAGAGAAGCTTGATATCAGGGCAACACAGATGTCACATTGATGACATCTACCCACTGATGCAATTATTCTAGCAGTAATTCTAACTTCTGTTAGTTATATGACAATTACTTCCTATTTATATATTGATTATGGCTGAAGCCTTATTTCCTGCTGCTGGGCAGGGGGAAGCAATTAAACCATAAAGGAGTACAAATGTAAATTCTAGGCCACAGAGAAAAAATTGTCTCCAGAAAATATATTTTACCTCTGGAAGTTTCCCTAATACATTCGGTAGAGTCATACTTGTGAGGGCAGGAACTGAGAAGGGCCTCATGGGGCTGATTTTACAGATAAGGCTTCAGCGGTATTTCTCAATACAAAATTTGGTCAAATATGTGAATCCAAAGAGAAACATGTTAATTCTGGGATAAGTCTTATGTAAAATAGTTTTCTTTACCTATTCTTTAGCTTCCTCCTTGTCCTTGCAGAAACAAAATAAACAATTGAAGAAAATTTCCTGTAGAGTGAGGTTCACTTATTTAACTTGTCAAATGACCCCCATTTTCCTTCCTTAGTAGGGACTCATGTAACAGGAGTAGGGATGGAGACCAGAAATATACATGACCAAATTTCCTCCCTGACCAACTTAGTTTAATTTGTAACTGTTTGGAAAGGCCATTCAATTAAAATCCTGTCCCCTTAGTGGTTAGGCTACTTTTTGGTAATGGTAAATATATTTAAATAGAATTCCCACTGAACACTTACCGTTTTCTTCTGGGAAAAGTAGCCATTCCTATTTGCAAAATCAAGACAATCACAGTTGCACATTTTCCCAAATCTTTGGCTGTATTGCAATGGTTGTTTCATTTTGTAATCTCCAACTAAACATTTCCTAACCATGGATTAACAATATAGTTACTGACTGGTTTCTTTTAACAGTATTTATCCAACATAACAAAATAAACTGCAATTTGTTATACTTTTTTTTTACAAAACATTTTATAAATATTTTTACAAAATGTATACAAAGCAATTTCAAGTGAGACATACTATACAAATGAAGGTATTTAAGCAAATAAAGCCCACACCACACTGACAGCGAGTGACGCGTCCTTTTTAAGTCAAGTCAGTCTGTAAGGCCTCCCTAATCTAACAGAGTCTACTAAATTCTTCAGAGCTAAAATATTTTTTTTCGTAATTGCCAGTTTAAAATTTGCTTTATCTTTAGGCAGTACATAAGGACACAGAAAATCAAATGCTTAATAACAAATTCACACTTTTCCACAACAACAGAAAAAAAAAAGAAAATGATTTTTGTTACTGAATACAAGTAAGTTAAACTTAACTTTGACTAATGAACCTGAACAACTGAATGTTGGCCATCTGAGGCTGACCTCTCTTACCCTTCACCAGAGGGGGCTCGACATGCGAGTTATGACCCATGTGTGCGTAACCTAATCACAGGAGTAAAATACATTTCGTAATCTTTGTCATTATCTAGAATCCTTCCTCCATAAAAAGTAAACTTACATACAAGGACACAAAAATTTACAAGTTTCATTTTGGTAAATTAGGCTCTCCATTTGCTAGACAAGTATTAGGGCTTAAAAACCCTTTAAGATGGCATGTAGGAAAGTTAGGGCTGGGGTAGCAGGGAAGAGAGGTGATAAATGTACATGAAGCTTATCTTGTCTCTTGAGAATTCCACTGATTCTAAGTAATTAATGTAACTCATTAGCAGCCCACATAAAGGCTTCCAGGTATAACATTCCACAATGAGAAGAATTTGATCAGGAGGGATTATTGTTAAGTCTTGCTAGGAATTAGGGGAGCATGAGCCCTAAGAGAAGAGCCTATGAAATCATGGAGTTTAGGGCAGGGTGTTACCCCAGGGCTGCCCAAACAGAAAGTTCCAACTGGCAATACCAACTTATCTTTCTAATATGTTACAATACAGGAAGAATGGGAAATTTGCAACTTGGACATTGGCACAAATCAGGAAAAAATGGTAACCCTAAAATGGCCCAGATTTTCCAATTTCTATTGGCCAGGGTATGGGGTTGGGGTGAAGGTACATTGCTATTATGAAGAAAGACTGTCTTGCAGGGTTTTTGTCTGGTGGCACAGAAGGGCGGGGTGGGGGGGGTATAGGTCTTCTGTTGCTATTTTCCAATGATCAGAAACCTTCCTTTCCATCACAGGCCAATATGGAAAAGAAATGCCCAACATGATGATAATGGGGGTCATCCCCATGCTGAGGGCAGCCAGTAGCAGATCCTGGCAACACTAAAGTGGAGACCAGTGGGTGTACTTCTAAAGCCAGGGAGATAAACAGAATAAATGAGAGAGGGGGCACACAAGAGGAAGAGTGAGTATGCACACACACACTGTAACCAAAATGACCTCTGGATCCAAGCAGCTCAGATTCATGCATATGTGTGCATGGGAGAAGAATGGGTATAAAATACTATCATGTAGCTTTCCCCATGATAGGAGATAAGTGATGGTTACAGTGACATTGAGAATGAAAGTAACAACAGAAATGTGATGAACTGGGGCAGGTGTACAAGAAAGGAAAACGGGGAACACTCCCTGAAAATATAAATAAATAAAGCAATAAGTCATGTTCACTAATGTGAACACGGGCCAAACAAACTGTGACAGGGCATAACCTTTGGCTCTCAAATGGGAATCCCGTGTCTCAGATCTTTTCTTTCAGTGGTGGGCTGGCTGGTTACCTTTGGTTTGTCTGTATTTTGGTAATGATTGCTGCCGGGGTGACTACTGTTCTCAGACAAGAAGCATAAACAAGGCCAAAGTCCCCTTTAAGTTTAAACTGAAAAATTTACAATATGGTTTTCAAATGAAAGTGCTTTTTTTGATGCTTGGCTATTTGTTGTGGGAGACGGTGCAAGAGAGGTTAAACAAAACCAAACCCAGCAACAAACAAAAACATACATCATATGTTGACTATATCCAATTATAAAATGCAAAACTCTTGTTTTTTCTCAATAATTAACATATATATGCTTTTACATATATACATATTATACTCTTCATGGCTCTGTCCCGGCCTCCCCTGTACACTGTGCCTCTTAACTAGTTTCCATTTTCCTTTATTTAGCCTGGTGAAATTATTTCAAGTCATGCTGTTGCAACTAAGAACAGAACATTCCCTAGATGAAATTCAACATTGATATGCTGAAAAGCATGAGGTTTTGCTCCTGGAGCATAAGAAAAGCACTTGAATCATCAACAGGGAAGCCCTGCGAATGCCCTACTTATGTGCTACTGGCTTTTATACCAGGGCTGCAGGGTCCCTGGCAGAGCAGCCAGCAACTTACTGCTCAGAGATGGCTGAGGGGGGAAGAACCATGTGTTCTTCCACCAGCAAAACAAACAAACAAACAAACAAAAAATCCAAAATAACAAAGAAACCCATAAAACCAAATGTGGAGATGCAGTGGGATATTCTTTAAAAATAGCTTCTATCAGTCCTGTTTGATTTTCTTTAATAAGTCTGTTCTTTTCAAATGACTTATGATTGTCAAAATTTTACCCAGGGCCAAGTATACTGTGGTCTCATTGAGTTACAGTGTTTTGTTTTTTTTTTTTTAATAAAACAAATAAACAAAAAATGACTATAAGCACTTTCATAACACTTGAAATATGTGGGGCCTATCAGACTGCTTTCTAACAGGATTAATTTTACCTAAGGATCTCCGTGTAACCACGACAAGTATTGCTCTTAAACAGAGAACAGGGTTGAGATTAGAAAGAATAACCTGTGATGAAAGATCAAGCAGGCTGGAGACAGGAGCCCGTTTCCACTTGCTTTTGCCGGGAAAGAATGTAACTTGTCTGGGCGGGTCTCAGGGCAGGGGTGGGGAGGACTGCTGCTATTAACACTCTAGGATACTATTTACAGCTGCTTCTAAAATGGAGTCAGTTTCTACAACGCCTTCACTGTGGTCAGGGATGAACTTTTCCAGGCAGTTTTCCTGCGAAGCCATTGGAGAAAAGCTGGGGAAATCTAACTCAACAGAGCCGCTAACGGTGGGGTCACTCTGGGGCTGCCGCCCAGCCTTTTTGAGTTCCAAGATGTTCTTAAATGTGGTTTCTAAACTCTTTGTGAGCTGGAGATCTGGCTGGGGCTCGCCGGACCCTTTCATGATGTCTGTGTGTAAAACTTCATTCTTTGGAGAATTCCTCAGAGTTTTGTCCTGGAAGGAATTGTTACACGTCATCTCCAAGTGCGAATCTACTAGGATACTTGAGAGTTTGCCCTCGGTACCATGATCTGGTCTAGACGAGGTTTTCCGGTGCCCTTCAGGGCCGGGAGAGCGCTCACTGGCCTTCATGGGGTCTCTCTGGCTGGCTTTCTCTTCAGATGTGCTCCGGTATTGAACTAAGCCCACTTTGTCAAATTTCAGTGCTCTGCCAAGGCATTCCGTTTTTTTAGAAATGTTTCCTTCTGCGGAGACCACGATGTGATTAGGCACTAGATGAAATTGGTCATGATTTGTTGGTTCTGTCACGCCTGGTTTGGCTCGGTCCCTGCTTTGGGCCTTGGCCGTCAGATGTAGAGAGCTGGTTGTTTTACTGCCATGCTGGTCATTTCTGCCAAAGCTCTCATGAGCAGCTTTATCAAGTTTGAAGGAACAACAGAAATCAGCCTGAAATCCCTCTGGAAATGGGAACAAAAAGAATATTAATGTGTGAACAAGAGTAAGGGCTATACAACATTCCCTGAGTGGGTCAGGTGCTGAGGGCAAGCCCAGCCCAGCCTACTGAGTCAGTCTGTTCCACATGCAGAAGCATGATACAGAGAGGGCTTCCTGTACGAGTAACCAAGGCTGTGCAGCCAGAGCTTCCAGACGGGCAGCTTAAACCTCACTGAAGAGGTAGCTGCTTGACGACAAATGGGAAAATCTAATGGACAAAAGCTTCACTTAGTTCTGATCTCTAAGTGTTATTTAAAATTAGTTTTCTGGCTGGGCATGGTAGCTCACACCAGTAATCCTAGCACTCTGGGAGGCCGAGGTGGAAGGATCGCTTGAGCTTAGGAGTTTGAGACCAGCCTAAGCAAGAGCAAGACCCTGTTTCTACTAAAAATAGAAAAAATTAGCCGGCTGTGGTGGCGTGCACCTGTAGTCCCAGCTACATGGGAGGTTGAGGCAGGAGGATTGCCTGAGCCCAGGAATTTGAGGTTGCACTGAGCTATGATGATGCCACTGTACTCTAGCCCAGGCAACAGAGGGAGACTCTGTCTCAAAAAAAAAAAACTGTTAATAGCTGCCTTGAAATAGTCTGAAAACAGGAATTAGGTGGTAGTATTAGCCTAGTCTCTTCCTTAGAGCAGAGGGCCCTAGAATAGGGATTTGGGGGGCAAGGGGTGGACATAGCTACTTGTCTTTGGGTGATGGCACTTCAATCCCTTTATTTTTCCCAAGCCCCTCCGCTTCAATCCCTTTAGACACGTGTAAGAAACCTGGCCTCACTTTGCCAAGACCACAAAATGAATGGTTAGCATGCATCCAAAATGATATCTGCTTGGAAGGACAGTGAGGTGCAGAGGAACCGTGTCTGTGAACGAGCAATGAACTACACCAGGTTTGAAAAGACAGAGGACGGCAAAAGAAATGTCCGTGAGGATTTAGGGCATTGAGGGTACAGATGGAGGAGGCAGACTGCTGTCATACAAGAGCAGAAGAAGTGTTAACTCCAGAAGTAATGAAAGTGAAATAGGACTTTGATGACATCTATGAAACCACAAAGAGTATGTATAGCATGAACGTGAATTTGTTCACTAAATCCCAAAATGTGAGATCTTGACTCCAAAAAGATGATTCTATCCAACTACCACTGGCTGTGCAGGCAGTATGCAGATGAGAATGCAGCTTGGTCCCTGACCATGTGGTGCCCCTGTCTTGAGGGGTGTGTGACAAAATAGGAAGGTTTATCCACAAGCCAATTCACTAAAAGGCAATAGATTTCAGGTTCTAAGAAAAAGGGAAAGATATCTTACATTATTCTCTCGTTCTCTCTCTCTTTTTTTTTAAAGACATGGGGTGTCTCACTATTTTGCCCAGGCTGGACTTGAACTCCAGGGTCAGGTGATTCTCCCACCTCAGCCTCCCAAGTAGCTGGGGCTACAGGTGTGCACCACCACACATGACTCCCTACGTTACTCTCTTCATTTGCAGAAATATTTAAAGATCGTGCTAGGTAGATAGCATTTCTTTTGGACTCTCCCTTTAGACCGAGTGTGAGGATCATATATTCTACTTGTAAACTTCTTGAGCCACATCAAATACAATGTAGAACTTCAAGCTGGGCGCGGTGGCTCACGTCTGTGATCTCAGCACTCTGGAGGCCGAGGCAGGAGGATCACTTGAGCTCAGGAGTTCGAGACCAGCCTAAGCACAAGTGAGGCCTTGCCTCTACTAAACATAGTAAAAATTAGCTGGGCATGGTGGCGCATGCCTATAGGCCCAGCCACTTGGGAAGCTGAGGCAAGAGGATCACTTGAGCCCAGGAGTTTGAGGTTGCTGTGAGCTAGGCTGACACCATGGCACTCTAGTCCAGGCAACAGCATGAGACTCTGTCTCAAAAACAAACAAAAAAAATGCAGAACTTTAACATTTAAGTATTGGAAAAGACATTGGTGAGACCTCTCAAAAAAAAAAAAATACATTTTTCCCCTTAGTATTTTGAAATAAAAAAAAATAAAGAGTTATTTAAGAAAAAAAAAAGACATTGGGGAATGGGAATAAAGCCACAGGAAAATAATAGTCTGATAATAGGGGAATGAATTAGCTAAATTTTCAAATTAATGTGTTAAAAATATATTAAATATTATTTTGAAGACTATAAAGACTTTGTATGTGTCAAAAGAAAGAATATAAAATCATATCTACACATGACCTATGATTACATTACGTTGGTGCAGAAGTAATTGCAGTTTTAGCACTGTTGACATTTGCTGTTTGATACTGGAATACATTCTTAAATAAATGTGGTTATACATCATTTTAATGTGGATTTCTCACTTTATGATTTCTGCTAATGACTTATTACTTGCTGTTTATTTTATATTTATTTTAGACTATGGAAATGATGTTAGATGAAAAGCAAATTGAAGTGATTTTCTTATTCAAGTTCAAAATGGGTCATAAAGCAGCACAGACAACTCACAACATCAACAATGCATTTGGCCCAGGAATTGCTAACAAATGTACAGTGCGGTGGTGGTTCAAGAAGTTTTGCAAAGGAGACGAGAGCCTTGAAGATGAGGAGCACAATGGCTGGCCATAGGAAGTTGACAACAACCAACTGAGAGCAATCATCGAAGCTGATCCTCTTACAACTACACGAGAAGTTGCCATTGCCTATGGTCAGTTGTTTGGCATTTGAAGCAATTGGAAAGGTGAAAAAGCTCAATAAGTGGGTGCTTCATGAGCTGACCAAAAATCATTGTATTGAAGTGTTGTCTTCTCTTCTTGTACGCAACAAAAACGAACCATTTCTCTATGGGATTGTGACATGCAATGAAAAGTGGATTGTACACGAAGACCGGTGATGACCAGCTCAGTGGTTGGACTGAGAAGAAGCTCCCAAAGCCAAACTTTTTTTTCTTTTTTTTGTAGACAGAGTTTCGCTCTGTTGCCAGGGCTAGAGTGCAGTGGCATCAGCCTAGCTCACAGCAATCTCAAACTCCTGGGCTCAAGTGATTCTCCTGCCTCAGCCTCCCAAGTAGCTGGGATTACAGGCATGCGCCATGACGCCTAGCTAATTTGTTTCTATTTTAGTTGACTGGCCAATTTTTTCTATTTTTAGTAGAGACAGGGTCTTGCTGTTGCTCAGGCTGGTCTCAAACTCCTGACCTCAAGCCATCCTCCTGCCTCAGCGTCCCAGAGTGCTAGGATTACAGGTGTGAGCCACCACTCCTGGCCCCAAATCCAAACTTGCACCAAAAAAAGGTTCCACCACTTACACCACCAAAAAGGTGGTCACTGTTTGGTGGTCTGCTGCCGGTCTGATCCACTACAGCTTTCCAAATCCTAGAGAAACCATTACATCTGAGAAGTATGCTCAGTAAATTGATGAGATGCACCGAAAACTGCAACGTCTGCAGCTGGCATTGGTCAACAGAAAGGGCCCAATTCTTCACAACAATGCCTGACCTCATGTTGCATGACCAACACTTCAAAAGTTGAATGAATGAATTGGGCTATGAAGTTTTGCCTCAGCCGCCATATTCACCTGACCTCTCGCCAACCGACTACCACTTCTTCAAGCATCTCGACAACTTTTTGCAGGGAAAATGTTTCCACAACCAGCAGGATGCAGAAAGTGCTTTCCAAGAGTTACAGAATCCCAAAGCACAGATTTTTACACTACAGGAATAAACAAACTTATTCTTCGTTGGCAAAAATGTGTTGATTGTAATGGTTCCTATTTTGATTAATAAAGATATGTTTGAATCTAGTTATAATGATTTAAACCTCACGGTCCGAAACCACAATTACTTTTGCACCAATCTAATAACTATATATAAATAATGCATGTAAATGAAACCAGAACTAGTAGAAAATTTGGAGAAACAAAAACATTTCCTTCATTAGGATGGTGAATGTATGGTTAGAATTTATATTCCATGAATTATGTTCCAAAATTTAAAAAATTTTAGCTAGGCGTGGTGGTACATGCCTGTAGTCCCAGCTACTTAGAAGGCTGAGGTGGGAAGATCCCTTGAGCCCAGGAGTTGGAGATCAGCCTGGGCAACACAGCAAGACTGCCTCAAAAAAAAAAAAAAAAATTTAGAGGCTAGAAAAAACTAAAGTGAATTAATTTTTTTTTTTTTTTTTTTTTTTTTAGAGATAAGGTCTTGCTCTGTCACCCAGGCTGGAGTGCAGTGGTGTAATCATAGCTCACTACAGCCTTGAAGTTCTGGGTTCAAGTGATCCTCCTATCTCAGCCTCCCAAGCAGCTAGGACTACAGGAGCACGTGCTGCCATACCTGGCTATTTTAAAAATCTTTTTGGTCTGGCTGCATTGCCCAGGCTGGTCTCTAACTCCTGGCCTCAAAGTGATCCTCCCACCTTGGCCTCCCGAAGTGCTGGGATTACAGGCGTTAGTCACCTTACCTGGCCAACAGAACTAATTTCTAAAGGGCAGAATATGGGTCAAATTTAAAATGCATGCAAGTGGCAGGAAAGTAGTTGGATGAGAGAGAAGTACTTCAATGAGCTTTACAATTTACTGGTTTGGGGTCAGGGACGATGTTTCACTGATGTTTCCTGCTAACTGTGACTTACACATAGCAGGACACTCAATAATATGCTGAGGTTTTATTGCTTCTGGGAAGCCTTCTGACTAAATATAGTCCTCAAAAACTAGAGAAAGATTGAGAATTTTAAGTTTACAATGAGGAAAAAGAATCACTTAACTGAATGTAAAATTCCAGTTTGATTTTGTACAGATGTTCTCAGAGTAATCATATACTCTGAGTTTTTTCTCCCCAGAATTCATGTTCTACCTTCAGGTTTCTCACTCAAAGTTCGGTTCAGATAGATTCCCAAAGGCCCCCCAGTCCTTGAACCATGGCAGTAGCCCTTCCCCATGTTCACTCTGACATTTCTTACCAGGGTCTACAAGTGCCAGGCGCTTGTCTCGGGACAAGGAAGCTCTTTCCTCCTGATTGAACATTCTATCGATCATAACCATCTCAGCAGAGGGATTGATCCGCTGAAAACGAGAGAGGCCAGTCATTACTCCTTTCATCAAGTGCAAACATCCCACAGCGTCTTTGCAACAAATGAAGCAATCAGAAACGAGAATTTGGTGTCTAGGTTCTAGTGATGTCCTATGTAGTCATGTTTGTCCTAGTCATATAGGGTGCATTTTTTTAAATTATATTTTTTGGGAAAGGGTAATTTATACATAGGTACAGAATTCAAAAGGCACTACAGGCACCTGAAAAGTAAGCCTTCTCTCTTTGCCTCCCCTGGGCACCCACCACAGCCCCCCTGTGCCTCTCCCTGGAGGCGGCTGCCTGCCTTAGCAGTTTAAGATAGTTTAGGTACACACAAGCACGTATATGCTTCTTTATTTATTTCTGCACACAAATCGTAGCAACTATACTATTCGGTACTTTCCTTTTTCTACCCCCGCTTTTCACGAGGATGACTTTTTACTTTATATTCCGTTGTGCCTTCATTATGTTTTTACTAAGGCTTTCCTTTTTAGTAAAGTCTTGCTGTTAACAGAATCGAATCTTAAGTTATATTTCTGGGTCTTATTTAACATGAAAATTCAATGCAGATATAAGATAATTTGACCAAATAAGTGGCCCTTTCCTCACAAACGATAGAGCTGGTCTTTTTTGATGTCTCAGAGTTTTATTTCAGAAATTTTTGTCAATATGAGAACCATTATAGACTTTGGTAGCATAATTTTAAGTAAATAATGTACACACACATATATATTTACCCTATACCATATACGCATATAATGTAGTTCAACAAATCTCCCAAGGTACATTTTCAAAGTTGATCTCAAATTGAAAATGACATGTAAGAGACCAATTTATTGGTTAAAGCCCATATGATTTTAGAACTGCTTCTAAAATCTCAGAATAAGTTTGGTCTTTCCATCATTTCCCGAGATAACTTCCTCCTTTCTGTAATTAACCGATACTTCAAAACTAATTTTAGTTTCTATTTGGGGTGATGAAAATGTTCTGCAATTAGATGGTGGTGATGGTTGCACAACCTTGTGAATATAAAAAACATCAAGTTGTAGACTTTAAAATTAAATGTAAATCTGACAGTATGTTCATGATCTCCCAATTAAAAACAAAACTAATTTTAACATTTGTCATCAGCTGGTCTTTTCAGGTGGGCCTCTAGTCCTTCTCCCACATCTCTGGGTTGGCAAAAGGCTGTAGCCAGCATCACTGGCCACGGGTCAGGTCGTCTTGGCCTGAATCCTAGCTCTGTGATGACACTGCAGATTTACTAGTTATATATATATAAACCAAATCCCTAGTTTCCCCAATTTATGAAATAAGAGTCTGAATAAGAATCACTGATCCACCCAGTACAGTACAGCAAATGTTAACTGCTGTTTTTGTAGTAATAGCTAAGTGTAAGTTTTACAATAATCTTAAATATCTGTGCCTTTTAAACTATGTTCTGAAAATGTAATTCCTTGAACTTTTTCTCTCTGATTAGTAGCTGTGACCTGTGGAGTTTTAAAAAACAAATATGCTCAGTAGCGTGACTTTTACCATGGCATCTTCTAGGAGAAGGCATCTGTATTTGTTAAGCATAGCTTGGGTCCTTTTTAGGAGCTGAGTGGCAACTGTTTCAAATTCATTGTCCACTTTAAAAAAAGAGAGAGAGAGAAATAGTAAGAGGGTGTAAGTCACCTACTAGGTCTTTCATTTCTTAAGACTGCAATGCATTATGCCTCCGTCATTTAAACATGGTTTATCCGTGGCAATTTTCTCTTCTCAGATTAGCTTTTCCTTGATTAAACATCATCCTTCTACACTGCTGTCCCTCACTGCCCACTGGTGTGTGGTCACAGAAACTCATTATAATATCATCCCATTTTAACTTTAATTAGGAAACCAAACACATAATACCTTTGAACATCACCTATAAAATAAAACCACGTAACAGGCTAGCAATAAATATCAATTAATGGAGAAAGATTTGCTAGTTTAGATGGCCTAAGCCTACACTCCCTTTCAATAGTATGAAAACCAAGAACAGCTGAAACAATGAAGTCTAACTGTTTGGTCTGGACAGACCAGTTTAATGTAAAGACACAAACTAGTCCTTGCAGGTCATGGTCCTGCAGCTTTGTCTTTTGTCTGTCAGTCTTCAAAGATCCTACATTTTCTAATTCACTCTTCTTAGAGTCTTCGCACCCCTGTTTAATGCTGGATCTTGTCCCTATTCCCTGGACAACCCAGGGAAGCTCAGAGTGGACTAACAGAAACCACCGTGCTCTGAGATCAGGGACCTTAGCTAGGAGGAGCAAGACTGGCAGTGGCTGAAGGAGGGATTAAAGCAGTCGGGGACACTGATGGAGTTAGGGGCTTGGTGGTGGTTGGGGGAAGGAGAAGTAGAAGCAAGTCACACAACTGGGGGAGGCAGCAGGGCCGGGCAGCAGGATGGGCTGAGTTCTAGGTTGGGGGAAGGGGCTCTCATCCCTAACCTTTTTGCCAGTTTCTTGACGTCTGACCAATGCCCTGGGCTCACTTTGGAACTTCAGGGAATGCTTTTGGGAGGTAAAGTATCTATCTAATTCATAAAACTGATATAATCGGCTCAGGGCATGCATTCTGCCTAAAGGCAAGGACTATACTAAACCGTTGTGTAGACCTAGTCTAGAGCCATTCCATCTGCAGCCAGCAGTCCAAACGAAGCTTTGGATTCACTGCCCCTAATTTGTCAATAAAATACTCTGACATTGGGTATCCCCTTCACAAAATATTTATTTATTTTCTTAGAGACAAGGTCTCACTCTGTTGCCCAGGCTAGAGTGCAGTGACGTGATCATAGCTCACTGCAACCTCAAACTCCTGGGCACAAGTGATCCTCCTGCCTCAGCCTCCTGAGCAGCTGGGACTATAGGCACGCACCACCATGCCCAGCTTCCCTTTACAAAATATTGAGAAGAGTAAGTCACATCCCTGAACACGGACTGGGAATTGGGTAAATAGGGAATGAATTTGGTCTGTGATTAAAAACAATAACCCGTCTACCATCTGGGGCTGAGGTGGCTCTTGCTCTTCTGAAGGTGGCCATGGGAGGGTGCCTGGTGGCAGAGTGACATTCTAGCGCTGGTACCTGCTTACCTTTCCTCAAGTCTTCTTCAGTGGGCATGGAGCCCTGGCACACGTGGTAGGAGAGCAGTCTCTGCACCGCATCGCTTAGTGATTGGAACTGACTTTTGTCGGGTGTCACAGTGTGGGCTTGGTCCCTCTGTAACTGCTGGAGAATGCTTTCAAAGGGAAATGGCCAATGTCAATGTAGAGTCATGTTAGGAAATCAAATCTAATCATGATGTTTATTTGCATGCAAAGAAAATAAGACATACAGGGATGTTATTAATCGTAGTATAGCAGTTTTGTTCTTCAGTTTTATTTTATATACCCTAGTGGGTTTGGAATTTGGTCTAACCATCTCTACAAGGTACTTGAACTGTGACCCTAACCTCAAAAGCACAGTGTTCCCACCAACCATTCACATGTTGGCACCCCACTGACCTTGGCCATTCCTGACCATTGGTCAACTAGGCTCATGCTAATATTTCTGTCTTAAACACAGAAGTTTATCAAATCATACTTCTCCTCAGAGACTCTTTGTCTCTAAAAAGACAAAGAACTTTTCTCCTTAAGAAGAAAAGAGCAAACAGTAGGCTCAAACTACATTTGATATATTTATAGATCCTAATGAAAACAAACTATAGAAAAAGGTTTCCAAAGTACATTTTTTTTGAGACAGAGTCTCACTTTGTTGCCCTGGCTAGAGTGAGTGCCGTGGCATCAGCCTAGCTCACAGCAACCGCAGACTCCTGGGCTCAAGCAATCCTTCTGCCTTAGCCTCCCGAGTAGCTGGGACTACAGGCATGTGCCACCACGCCCGGCTAATTTTTTCTATATATTTTTAGCT
>CAUYSK010068030.1:0-22365 GCA_963575035.1 Avahi laniger | reverse complement strand
AGTGCTCCCCGTGTCCTTTAGTTGTAGATTCGCCCCCCATCCCCCTAATCCCTGGAGAGTATTTCTGCCATGTGATCACCCTAGTGTTGATCAGTTAGTACCAATTTGATGGCGAGTACAAATCGATCCCGTTCTTCTGCTCTTGTGGTGCCTCACTTTGGATGATGGGCCTAAGTTTAGTCCAGGAAAGTGTAAGAGGTACTAGATCATCGTTATTTCTTATGATTGAGTAATATTCCATTGTAAACATATACCAAATTTTAGTAATCCACTCATGGATTGACGGGCACTTGGGTTGACAATATTCTTATTTTCATTCAATCTGTGTCTCAGATACCCTGCTATAATTCTTATTAAAAGCAATTAAATAAGATGATGAATATCTCAATTATCCTAATTTGATCATTACAAAGAGTATAAAGGTATTAAAATATCACATATATCCTGAAATTAGGTACAACTATTATATATCAATAAAAATAAAAGCAATTAAAACTATTTCATAATGTTTTCCATTTCACCAGTATTCACAGTGACTATAGTAAAACTATTCTATAAGATATTCCCTAGCTTTAAAACTCTGACTAAATCTCTAAAACAGTTATTTACTGTAGATATACAGCTTTATTATTAGCAAAAAGCCAAAAGCTTTTACAGTCAAACACACAGAAAATAAATGAAGAATCTATGCAAACTAATCATTTTTCCCATCCTTAAAGCTGTCAAGGTTGACTTTGAAAAATGAATTAATATATGATATTAATTCTTCTAGAATAACAGTTATGTACAGATATTTAAACATATGTCTAGTCCCTGTGCCTTCTTAATTTTGAAGCCAAACTGTAGATAAATGAGGTGGGCCAAACAAACCAACAAAAAAACACAGAAATAAATTAGCAGGTGCAGGCAAAAACTAGCATTCTAATTTGACACATCAGTTTCTGCTTTTTTTTAAATTTCATTGCATTGTTGTGCCTTCAGGCCTATAAAGGAAATCTTTTGCATAGTGCTATAAAGTACAAGTGTAGTGTATACTGAAAATAAAACTTTTTGCATTTCTTGTTTTGCCACTCCAGTGTCAGTAACATCTAACATATGCTGTAAAAATGGAAGAGTAGAAGAGTAGCGTGAATGACCTTGTGAAGAACAGTACTTGATATTCTCCCTTCCCGTTATCACCCAAACCGTTCTGGCACTAAAGAGTCATTCCTTTGAATTAAAGAAAAAAGCTCCCCGAGGTGTATCACATGTGAATATACTGTTTTAATGAGTGAAATGGGTTATTTCCTTTCCTTCTTGTCTGCCTGTACACTGTAGACTGAAATTGGCCTTTGTGTGGACTGATTTTTCTGCATAGTATTATTAGCCATGAATACTGGAAAATAGTTGTTTAGAGCTCCTGCCCATTAAGCTAAGGAAAAAAGAAAAACTTTAATTTCTGTTGAGTGCCTAGTCATATATGTGACAACCAGGAACTTGTAAATTTCTGTTGATTGTAGAAAAAAAAATCTGTGGCATTAGGGGAGATATGGTGGCTCTGAAGTAAGCATTAGCTCTAATACGGTGGAAAGAAAAGAGGTTTGGTACTTATATATGGACTTAGGTGAACAATATACCATTTATTATCTTTAACTTATCATAGTGTATATTAATGTAATAATATATGTTTTACATATAGCATAAAAATCTTACAATAGTATGTATCCATTTCTCCCCTACTGACCTTTGTACTATTATTAACATACAAGTTACTTAGATATATATTATAAACTAGACAATGTTATTATTTTTGTTTAAATAGTAAATTATTTTTAAAGACATTTAAATAAAAAATCTTACATATTTACCAAAGTAATTACCATTCTGGTGCTCTTTATTGCTTTACTTATATGCACATTGCCAATTAGTATCATTTTTCCTCTGCTAAAAAACTGCCTTTAAAATTTCTTGTGGGCTGGGCACGGTGGCTCACGCCTGTAATCCTAGCACTCTGGGAAGCCGAGGAAGGAGGATCGCTCGAAATCAGGAGTTCAAGACCAGCCTGAGCAAGAGTGAGACCCCGTATCTACTAAAAAAATAGAAAGAAATTAGCTGGACAATTAAAAATATATAGAAAAAATTAGCCGGGCATGGTGGTGCATTCCTGTAGTCCCAGCTACTTGGAAGGCTGAGGCAGGAGGATCCTGTGAGCCCAGGAGTTTGAGGTTGCTGTGAGCTAGGCTGATGCCACAGCACTCTAGCCCCGGCAACAGAGCGAGAGTCTGTCTCAAAAAAAAAAAATTTTTTTCTTGTGCTGTAGGTCTGTTGGTGACAAACTCTTTCAGCTTTTGTATGCCTAAAAAAGTTTCATTCACTATTATTTTGAAGATTTATTCAAGGGAATAGAATTTTATGTTGATTGCTCCTTTTCTTTCAGTACTTTGAAGATGATGCTCTACTGTCTTTTTTTTTTCCTTTCTTACTCTGTCCTGTGAAATATAGATGCCTTCGTCATCCCACTTAACTCCCTCTGCTCACCTTAGCGAGTCTGCTGAGCTCTGTCTACATCCTGTCTCCATACACTGTGTCCAGGACACTCCCTTAATGTAAGAATCCGGGGCAATCAGGGCTCACTATGTTTGATTCCCATCTCTGTTGGATCAATGTCCTTCTTTGCCTGATGAACAGTTTTGTGAAAATTGCTGATTTATATATTTTGCCCATTTTGTGTATGTTTCAGACAAGAAAGAAAAGCTGAACCCTAATAATCCTTCTTGGTCAGAAGTGGAAGTTCCTGCTACTTATTATCAACTTGATCTTTAGCAATCATTCTCTGTATCCACATAGGTAAAACAGCAATAATTTACAAGTTAATAAAGGCCATTATCACTGGAGCTAACTGAGATCTCATTGTGGTTTTGATTTGCATTTCCCTGATGATTAGAGATGTTGAGCATTTTTTAAATGTTGACGGGGATGCAGAGAGATAGGAACACTCATACACTGCTGGTGGGACTGCAAACTAGCGAAACCTCTGTGAAAAGCAATATGGAAATACCTTAAAGAGATATAAGTAGATCTACCATTTGATTCAACAATCCCATTACTGGGCATCTACCCAAAAGAACAAGAGACATTCTATAAAAAAGACACCTGCACTCGAATGTTTATAGAAGCACAATTCACAATTGCAAAGATGTGGAAACAACCCAAGTGCCCATCAATACATGAGTGGATTAATAAAATGTGGTACATGTATACCATGGAGTTCTATTCAGCTATAAGAAACAATGGTGATATAGCACCTCTTGTATTTTCCTGGACAGAGCTGGAACTCATTCTACTAAGTGAAGGATCCCAAGAATGGAAAAATAAGCACCGCATGTACTCACCAGCAAATTGGTTTTAACTGATCAACATCTAAGTGCACATATAAAAATAACATTTATTGGGCATCGGGCAGATGGGAAGGGACTGGAGGGGATGGGTATATACATACATAATGAGTATGATGCACATCATCTGAGGGATGGACACACCTGAAGCCCTGACAGGGGGAGAGAGGGGGGCAAGGGCAACATATGTAACTTAAACATCTGTATCCCCATAATATACTGAAATAATAATAATAAAAATTTACAGGTTTATTGTAAACATTAAATAATATATTACATTTATTAGCGGACCATTGTGATAAAAAATAAAATTTAACTCTGGAAAACATAGATCAAATCACTAAAGATTCTAAATATTCAGATAATCAGGAAACTAGAGGTAACCTTGGTTGTGGAAAATAATTTCAAATATAGTAGAACATTTTCAAAATATCCGTGACTATATACGGTTTTGTAAAGAAAAAAATATTGGCATTATATGTTTGTCAATATAAAACATATATTTTTATTTTATGATAGTTAAAAAGTAGTCTCGTTTTTTTCGTGGATTATTCTTTGTCAAGACTTTTAGTGATGTTGTGAACAGATTTGCTGCTATTTCTCTTTAAGCAGGAAGCAGGCGAGCGTTAGACTGATTATCTAAGTGACATTGGTTGTTGCGATTTTATTTCTTTCACAGTTATTTTTCAGGTCCACCCACACCTGCGATTAGGGAGTTGACAGCTTATGTAATGTTCATTTCAGGCAATGGTGAAGTTCTTTCCTTGTTCATGTCCCCAGGTGAAGTCCTTTTTTGACAAATGAAGACCTGGAACAAGAATCTGATGATTTCTACTGTTTACTCTTACTTCAAACTTCAGTTCTCTGTTAGAATTAACTGTCCATATGAGAGACAAAGCACCATTCAACCAGACCAACAGAGTAATTCTTACATAGGAAAAAAATTCTCTACTGGCTTCACTGCCATTGTTCCAGTATTGCTTTAAGCCTCATTTCCCACCATGGGCTTGGAAATCTTGCTGCTGACAAACGCTATAAAAGCAATGCTAGTCTCTGGGGCATGTTATCTAATTTTTGTTACCTTTATGACTGTTGCATTTCTATCCTTGTCACATAATTCTATTTCTCTTTCCACATTTCCCATATTTTAAATTCAGTCTAGGACTAACTTCATAAAGCTCTCAGTATAAGCACCATTGATTTGGAACCCACATTCCTATTTCTAGGTTTTACACATGGGTCTCCAACACCCATGTTTTGATTCATAAAACCTCACAGCTATATGGGACCATAAAAAGCTGCCTCTTGTGTCTTCTTGTAGGAATCTCTTCTATAAATGATTTCATTCATTGTTAGTCATTAAGTTAGTCATCTAGTCTTTAATTCAAAAATAATTTTGATCCTTACTAAAGTGATAGGCAATGTGCAAGGTGATGAAGATAAAACAGTGAGCAAAAACGTCTGTGGTTCAACCTGTTTGAAAATATCCAGTGATGCATATTTACCATGTCAAACAGCATTACATTTCATTTTTCAATTCAAATTGCTAAACAAATTTTACATAAATATAGCAAAAATCTCTCTCCCTATAATTTCTACCATCATCTTCTACCACTTTCCCTAGTGCTAACCTTTGTAGAATAATTCTCCTTATTTTCCCAGTAGGAAACAATTTTATTTGGCTATAATTATACCTCTCTGTATCATTATGATACTTGAATTCTCTAAAGAATAATCCAAGAGGCAAAGCTGGAATCTTGCAGCAGGACAGTCAGGAATTCTGGTGGAAGATATAAATAAATCAGTAATAGCATCAATTTCCAATGCATGGGAAGACTTTGTCAATATAACAACTGTTAAACAACACTACTCTATTTGTGTCCATGAATTCCTATGTTGTGGGGGAAATACAAAGTTTATTCAAAGTACTTTTTTTACTTGTAAGTAAACCAGCCTACTTTTTAAAATATTTTATTTTGAAATAATTATAGATGCACTTCCCTCAGTGTTAACATCTTACGTAAACATACTACAATATCAAAACCAGAAAATTGACAATTTACAGAGCTTATTCAGATTTAATTATTTTTATTATACATGCATATATAGTTACTTGACATATTTTATCTTCACAGTAACACTGTGAGGTAGGTTTTTGAAATACCATTTTACATGTGAGGAAACTTAAGCTCAGCGGTTTGTTAACTTGGCTATGATTGCACAATTAAGCCTTCAATTGCTTGAATGAAAAGTATATATTCTTTCTTCTGAAGGATTAGTTTTACATTGATAAATTAATATTTCTTATATTTCATTATTGTTCTCAGTTCCTATCTCTATGTCTTGACTCATGTCTTTTTTTTTCTTTTGATGTGTCTCTGTGTCTGACTCTCTTACATTCTTTCTTCTTTCCTTCCCACAGATCCTTAGATCCTCACTTCTTTTTCCACCTTTGTAAAACATCAATAGGAACATGAACTTCTCCATTGTCTCTCAAGGAATCATTGACACATTCCCTAAATCACTTACCTTTCCTCCTTTCCTAGTTACTTCCTTATCTTTCTTCCCTAGACTCTTTCTTATTCTCACAGGAACATGCCCCAGATTGATAGAAGTATCATTTTTCCTATTGGTTTCTGTGCAACAATTCTCTTTTTCATGTTGCAAGACAAAATCTTCTCATTATGTGAATTTCTCTTTGTTAACACTTAACCGTAGAATTCTTTTCTATTTGATTTAACAAAATTTTAACATACCCCTTTCTGCAACCTTGAATATTATGAATTTATTCACTTTTATGATTTCCTAACCTAATATTTTAATTAAAATATGCAATTTCATATTTTAAATATTTATGTATTTGACAGTTTTCATTTTTTTATAAAAATTAAATTACTTAAGATCAAAAAGGAAATCATAAATTCAGCCAGTGACTGCTTCATGCAATCCTCAGTGGTTTTTCTAAAATACCAGTTTGAGGACATAAAACTACCCTTCTGATACTTATAATTCCACTCATAGAAATAAAATAGCTATCTTACATTTAATTCTCCCATGTCAACGTTTGTGGCCAAGTCACTTTAGAATGATGCAACACTGAGATGACTTTTGGAAGTGGCTTTAGGAAGCATCTTTATAGTGATTCATGAGCTCAGGAAACATTTTATCATACTCAGTGGCAGAATAAGGATATTGTTAAAAATTGAAATGCCAGTATGTGTCCATTTTTGTAGAGAGCAAACACTCTAATAGTTGATTGACAGAATGTACAAGCCAGACCATCCAGAGAATTGATGAAGTCACAGAATGTCCAAAAGGCAGTTTTTCATCATCCACTGGTGTTTTTCTAAGCACATGGGTGATAGGAATAAATATGGAGCAATTAGCACATCAAGGTAATCCTCCCACCATAAATGTGGTATTATTTTCAATATGTGTGATGGTAATTTACCATTTCATACCCAGTGATAGTTTTTTTTCTTGTATCTATCGTTTCAATATCTATTTTTAACATTTGTGTATGCATGCAACCTCATCTTGGAAGACTTCCTTTTACAAAAATGAAATTAAAAGTTTTGGATATTTTAGGAACCAATTAATTTTATGGTTGCAAGGCTGATGAAACACTGAAAGGTATATTGTTTCACTCAGTTTCTTTAAAATAAGAAACACGTTGGTAAAAATATTAATATAGAGATGTTACATGCCTTTATTCAGTTTCAGAAACCCAAATTTTATAATCATAAATAATTTAAGAATTAACTTATCAGCTATTTGAAAGCAATCCAGTGGTTTTATTTGCCTGAAGATAGAACAGTGTGATGTTTGCCAAAAGATTCAATATAAATTGTATAAATATTGATAGCATCAAAAACGAGATAGTATATCAATGCATACTTTGCCAAGCCATATCTTCTATAAGATAATCATGATTTTCCAAACTCTAGAATTAATCTCCCTTTTGTCTAATGTCCATGTAGAAATTTATTTGGACCCTCAAAAATTATTAGATCCTAATAAAATATACCATCTTTTGTATCTCTGATATTCTGTTACATTGACATCACTATTCATGAATTCATATTACCTAGAAAATCACAATTATTTTTTAAGTCTCTCTCTCTCTAAGCATGACCGAACTTCTTCCTCATAACCTTTCAAAGACCAACCATACTGATTTTACTTTTATAATATCTATTATACCTAACCCACCAACTTCCATTCACACATTTCATAGCATAGAGAAAAGAGCCCTAAATTAGAATCACAAGACTTGAATTTATTGAGTCTTTGCTTAAATGTATCTCCAAACCTGCCCAATATTTTCAAAATATTTTGAGGACATGCATTATGCTATGTTTTAAATATGTGTTCCCTCCAAACCTCATGTTGCAACTTAGTTGCCATTGTAACAGTTTTAAGAGGGGGGACCTTTGAGAGGTGATTAATACTTGAGGGCTGCACCCTCATGGGTGGGTTTAATATCTTAATAAAAGGGCTTTTGGAAGTGGGCTCTTTTTCTTGCCCTTCTACTTTCTATCATGATATGATGTAGCAAGAAGGCTTTTTCCAGATTCTGACCCCTTACAATCTTGGATTTCCCAGACTCCAGAACTGTGGTAAATAAATTTTTGTCCATTATATAATAAATGACCCAGTCTGTGGTATTCTGTAATAGGAGTACAAAACAGACTAAAACACATTATATCCCACAGCTCTTAGCACGACATTTTGCATAAAAGTGCTTAAGTGTTTATGGCATTTCATTGAGATTCAATTTGAAAGAGTTGAAAAACTGGAAACGGAGGCATTGAAATACATTATTACCATATTCCTATCCCCATATTTTTTACTTTTCAGAAGGGTCTGTTAACTTCAAACTCAACAAGGTCAAAATTCAACACCTTACCTTCCGTGAAAAAGACTATTTTTCCTATTGATTTTCTTAGCTTGGAAAACTGCCTCACCACTCAATTTTTCAAGTTCAGGACCATGCCATGTCCACAAAGTAAGGATTGACATAAAACCTCATCTCGTATCCACTCACCAGTTGATTCTTTTTAAAGGCAACTAAAAACAAATCTCTATTACCTTATTTCTGATTCAATTGCTCTAATTCACACTCATCATCTTCTGTGCAATAACTTACTCTCTGATATTCTGACTCTAATTTAACTGAATTGCAATCCATTTTTCTCATAGGCACCAAGATCATCCTTTTAAACCACAGATTTAATCAATTTTTTGTTTCCTGGTGGCAAATGTCTTAGCCTACAGGTGACAGAACTGTACAATTTATTCACACTACAGTCACATATGCCAAGTAAACATAGATGGATTATATTGTCAAAAATTTATATGAAAAAAATGGTGAATTACGTTGTTTCAGACTAACCATAAAGCTGATAACTACTAGAAAACTTAGACAAAACAATTTTAAAATGTTCAAAAATAGCAGAAAGCTAGTAAAGTATAAGCATTTTCAGGCCTGTGTGCAGATAACAAAATAAACCAAGACAAGTGAGCATAGTGTCTGGTGACACTTTTCTTCCAAAGGCATTTTCTGATTGCTGGATCACCAGCTAAGATGTTGAGAAATGCTCAAAAGGGATTTTTGCTTGACTCAAAGTGCTGGGAAATATTAAAATATATAAACCATTGAAATGAAGATACCTCAGTAAATATTTCTTTAGTTGGGTATCCTGAAGAACTAAACATAAGAGTGAAACGGAAATAGACCAGGACACATAGTGACTGAAATTCATCTTTGAATTATATTAATACCTGGCTGAATTAAAGCGATATAACATTGCTAAAGTAGCTGCACAGTAGAAGCAAAATGAAATATTCTCTGGATGAAGAGAAGAACAGCCATATCTTGTGTCACACATTTTGAAATTTAAGTCCAGCACTTATTCAAAAAATAATGTAAATTCTGTGCCTCACCCTAGGCAAATAATTTATGAAGAAGATCTCAATGGCAATTGCAATAACAACAACAAAATAAATGGGACTTGATTAAATTAAAAATTTTCTGCACGGCCAAGGAAATAATCAACAAAACAAATAGACAACCTACAGAATGGGAGAAAATATTTGCAAACTATACATCCAATAAAGAAATAATAACCAGAATCTACAAAGTACTCAAGCAAATCAGCAAGAAAAAAAAACATTAAAATGTGGGCAAAAGACATGAACAGAAGCTTTTCAAAAAAAGATAGTCAAATGGTCAATAAACATATAAAAAATGGTCAATGTCACTAATCATTGGGGAAATGCAAGTTAAAGCCACAATGAGATATCACCTTACTCATGTTAGAATGGCTTTTATTAAAAAGTACAAAAACCACAGATACTGATGTGGATGCACAGAGAAAGGAACACTTATGTGCTGTTGGTGAAACTGCAAATTAGTACAACCTCTATGGAAAACAGTATGGAGATTCCTCAAAGAACTAAAAGTAGACCTACCATTTGATCCAGCAATCCCACTGCTGGATATATACCTAAAGGAAAAGAAGTCATTTTATCAAAAAAAAAAAAGACACTTGCACTCAAATGTTTATTATAACACAATTCACAATTGCAAAGATGTGGATTCAACACAAGTGTCCATCAGTTCATGAGTGAATTAACAAAATGTGGAATATGTATACCATGGAATACTACTCAGCCATGAAGAAGGATAACTTAATGCCATCCAACAATATCGATGGAACTGGACACCATTATCCTAAGTGAAATATCTGAAGAATGGAAAACCAAACATGGCACATATTTGCTATTAAATTGGAACTAATTGATGAGCACACATGTGCATAGAGGGAAGTATAACTCAATGGAAATTGACTGGGGGGGAATAGGGAGGAGGAGACAGATGAAAACCTACCTAACATGTACGATGAACACTATCTGGGTGATGGGCACACTTATAACCCTGACTCAAGCATTACAAAAGCGATTGTTGTCACCAAAAACATTTATACCCTGCTGACACTCTGAAATAATAAAAAAATAATGTAGAGATACAGGAAGATAATTTTTTAAAAGAAAAAAAAATAGAATTATATTCACAGTATATACAGACAACAGGGATATCTGAATATTTGAAATAACTATGATTTATATGGTCAGCAATTTAAAAGATAAGATAGAAAATGACTATTAACTATAAGATCAGGATATCAAAAACTTTAAAAAATAATTGAAATTAAGATCTTAATAGTTGGTTTAATAGCAGATTAAGAAATGTGCACTAGAGAATTAATAAACTAGAAGGCTGAGCACAAGGAAGTATCTATAGAAGAACACAAAAGAGTTAGAAACATTAAAAATCATACAGGAAACAATGGAATTTCCTATTTTATAATTAACTGAATTCTAAGAGGAGATGGGAGAGAAGATAGATCAGAAGGAGTAATTGAGGAGATACAGTAGTCTCCCCTTATCCACAGTTTGACATTTCATGGTTTCAGTTATCTGTTGTCAATCTGAAAATACTAAACAAAAAATCCAGAAATAAACAATGCATAAGTTTTAAATTGTGTGCCGTTCTGAGTAGCATTATGAAATCTCGTGCTATTCTGCCCAGGACATGAATCATCCTTTTGTCCATTGCATCCACTCTATATTCTCTACCTACCCCTTGTTCACTTAGTAGCCTTCTTGGTTACCAGACAGAAAAGCATAGAATATATATATGGTTCAGTACTATTCGAAGTTTTGGGCATGCACTGGGGTTCTTGGAACGTATCCTCCATGGATAAGGAAAACTACAGTACTTATTAAGAATATTTCAAAACTGAAAATGACATCAAATTCATTGATTCAAGAAGTTCTGTTATACCAAAGCAGGAAAAATGAAAAAGGCCACATCAAGGTACATGGGAGTAGAATTGCTAAAAGACAAAGAGAAAAGTTTAAGAGTTCTTAAAGTAAAAAGAACATATTATATTCACAGGAACCTCAATTACTGCTTTGAATTAAGCTCATATTTTCTGATAATTTCTATCCTGGCCCCTGCTTCTCTCCAAAGGAGTAAGTATATGGGGAAGGTTGGGCTTCATGTAGCTCATGTATACAGAGATAAATGGGCCTCATAGCCTCATGACATCCTTTGGCTTCTCTGGATTGAATGATAATGTCTTGTGTTCTTGTGATCATTATTTACTAAAGTTGGAAGATGATAAAAGTTATAATTGTGTACTTTTAAGTTAGCCATAGCTCAGTTATATTATATACCTAACTTTGTCTCGTTTTGGACTTCTGAATTTCTCTCATGGCCTCTATCTGGGCCCATATAATGATTGTTTAATCACATGTCAGCTATATATATAGACCGTTCCTGGAGACCAGTGGTATGTATGCCACGGGTTTATTTACACTGATATGACACCAAGAGTGTCTCAGGAATGCTTAATCTTAACCTTCATCTGCCTACCGTTATGTTCTTTGAAGTGGCCATTTACCCTTCTCTACAGCAAATGGAAAAGGGGCAGACTACAAATCATTTATTCCCAACACCTAAAATCTAGAAATGAGTATTAAAAGCCATGTTTTCTCCTCCTTTCTTATTTCACTTTCTTCTTTTTACCATTCATTCAAGAGGATTCATGTGTTTTTCTTTTACATCATATCCCTGTTATAAATCAGAATAACAACATTTGTGGCTTTGCCATTTTAGGTAAATGGGACATTTTTTTCCATTGTGGAAGAAACTCTACAACATGAGTTCCCCAGTATGGTATTTATTAGGGCTGTTCTTAAATGTTAGTTCTTTCATTCCAAGGTCACAGTAGGATTATAGTTTTTCTACCTATTGAAAATAAATTGAACCAGTTGACTTCCTTTGTCCAAGGAATTCAAAAGGCAGTGATATGTGTCAATTCAGTGAAGAAGTTTTAATATCATCACATAGTTTATTATACTCTCTGCTTCTGTGATTTTTGCCTCTATGAGCCTAGTTGTCTAAATGACTAGTATTAGCAATGTTTTACTGACCTGTAATAGTCAAGTAGTAGGAAGGAAACAATAAGCATTGTTTTCTTACAACACTGAAATTTTGGAGTTGCTTGGTATCCAGCTTAACCTAACCAAACCACCCAGAACTGGTTTTCAATACCTTTATTTCTATCTATGTCTCCATCTTTATTTCTACCTCTGCTTCATCTCTATTCCCTATATCTAGTTTTCTCTCCCCAAACTTGGTTCACAAACTTATCTTGCTGCAAGATTGTATTTTGAAACACAAACAAAATGATAACTATTAACTTTTTCTTCTATTCTAATATTTTAAACTGTCCCATGCCCAACTCCACCCATACTATCAAGGCAATGTTTCTGGCCTAGGAAAAAGAAAACACATGGAGTCATGCATTCTTAAAAATATTATTTATTTTGCACAAGATAAACTATGATATCCTACGTGGTCTTTCTAAACTTAGTTTCAGACTGTATTGGTAGTCACCACCTCAATTATACCATAAGTGTTAAACACATTGGACTATTCCGTATTTCCTGGAAACAAGTAATGTTAAGGGTCCAAGCCTTGGTTTATGCTGTATCCTCTTTTTATAATGGCATTCTTAAATTTTATTTGTGAAAACCTTACTTCGATAACATCATTTCTCTATAGTTAATGCTGATAGTTTTAGACAGAAAACTCTTTCCTATGTGTTTCTCTAGCCTTTTAAATATAATACTAATTAAGTAATCACATGGCATTATATTTTTCCAGTGGAGGGGTTCTCTAGACTGATTGTCTTTGGCAGAAAGTGTGCTTTATTTATTTTTATGCCCTGATGACATAAAACACTACTAGACACAAGTTGATGCTTGGTGAATGTCTACCAATTTTTAAATAGTGACAAGAAACCTTTGCTTCTTTGGTTTCTATATAGTATTTTAAAGAGATTTATTGGATATATATGAAGATTTGTTACATGGATATACTGCATAGGGGTCATGTTTGGGCTTTTTGTTTAACTCTCACCCAATTAGTGTATGCAGCAGCCATTAGGTTATTTCTCCTCCCATGTCCCTCTCCCACACTTCCATCCTTCTCCCCTTCCGTGTCTCCAATGTCTACTATTCCATTTTCTATTTCCATATGTACTCGTTTAGCTCCAACTTATAAGTGATAACAAGTGGTATTTGACTTTCTGTGTCTGAGTTATTTGGCTTAAGATAATGGCTTCCAGTTTGATCCGTGTTGCTGTAAAAGACATGATTTCATCCTTTTTTATTGCTGAGTAGTATTCCATGGTATATATGTGCCACAGTTTCTTTATCCATTCATCTACTGATGAACACTTATGTTCATTCCATATCTTTACTATTGTGAACAGTGCTGCAATATATATAATGATTCATTTTCCTTTGGATAGAAATATCCAGTAGTAGAATTGCTGGATTGAATGGTAGATCTATTTTTAACTTCTTTGAGAAATATCCATACTGTTTTTCAGAGAAGTTGTACTAATGTACAAACTCACCAAAAGTATACAAGTAATCCCTTTTCTCCACATCCTCCCCAATATCTATTGCCTTCTCACTTTTTAATAATGGCTATTATTATTGACTAGAGTAAAATGATATCTCACTGTGATATTAATTTGCATTTCTTTCATGACTGGTGATGTTAAACATTTTTCCATATGCAAGTTGGCCATTTGATTCTCTTCTTTTTAAAAATTTCTGTTCATATCCTTTGCCCACTTTTTAATGTTTTTTTTGTTGAGTTTTTGAGTTCCTTGTAGATTTGGGATATTAGTCTGTTGTTGGATGCATAGTTTGCAAATATTTTCTCCCATTCTGTATGTTGTCTGTTTACTCTGTTGATTATTTCTTTTGCTGTGCAAAAGCTTTGTAGTTTAATTAAGTCCCATTTCTTTTTTTTTTTTTTTGCTTTTGTTGCATTTGCTTTTGGAGTCTTATTCATAAATTATTTGTTTTGACCAATGTCCAAGAGAGATTTTCCTAGGTTTCCTTTTGGAATTTTTATAATTTCAGGTCTTATATTTAAGTCTTTTTTTCCATCTTGAGTTAATATTTGTATGTGATGAGAGACAGGGATCCAGTATCCCTCTTCTGCATGTGACCATCCAGCTTTCCTAGCACCATTTATTGAATAAGATGTTCTTTCTCTAGTGTATGTTTTTGTTTGCTTTATCAAATATGAAGTGATTGTAGGTGTCTTTATTTCTTTATTCTCTATTCTGTTTTATTAATATATGTGTCTATTTTTAACCAGTGTCATGCTGTTTTGGCTACTGTGGCCTTATGGTTTAATTTGAAGTCAGGTAATGTGATGCCTCCAGATTCGTTATTTTTACTTAGGATTGCTTTGGCTATCTGGGCTCTCTTTTGATTCTATATGAATTTCAGGGTCATAATTCTGTGAAAAATCACATTGGTATTTTCTTACAAATTTTATTGAATCTATAACTTGCTTTGGGAAATATGGTCATTTTAACAATATAGATTCTTCCAATCTATAAGCATGGGATCTTTTTCAATTTTTTCATCAGTGTTTTCTAGTTTTCCTTATAGAGATGAAAGCAGTGAGCCTGCTCTTATGTGCAGTACATGCCTACTACAGTCAGCATTTGAAAAAGCCACCACACAAAGGCTATCTATAATTAAGGAACTCACACAGAAGCTCTGTCACTGATTTATACAGTTTTATATTGTACTTTGACTGAATTTGGTCAAATTTGAACATTTGTGCATTGGGACAGACTTCAATTTGTAATGTACTTAAAATGTGTTTGTATCCTCATAATATTCTGAAATTTAAACAAAAATAAATAAAATGTGAATGTATGTTTAAACAGGGATAAGTTTAAGAAATTCAGTAATGGTGGCAGTCAGATCTAAGAAAATGCAACTGCTTGCATTGATGGAAAATATGGACATGGCTTTAAAAGAAGCACTCAATGTTAATGTTTACTAATAAACCAATAATGTGTAAATTATTATAGAAATGAAATAGTAGGAGATAAATTCTTACTTTTCCAGTAATGTTTTATTTTTAGATTTCTGTCTTTCGTAGGATCAGGAAATTCTAAGTAATTATGGTGAATTTATCTTTTAATATTTTCTGAAATGTGAATGACTTTTAGTTGTTGTCATGGGAATGTGGCTAAGAGGAAACAAACTACATAGCAACATTATTGTTATTTGCTTCCACTATTATATTCATAAAAATAGGTGAACACTTGAAGTCTCTAAAGAAAAAAAGGCTCTCACTAGAAATGTTTCAATTTAAGCTTTTAAAAATCCATCCTCACCAAAATTTTTTAAAAAAAGCAACAAGGAGTCAGGGAAAACATCTTTACCTGTATGTGCCACAATACAATATTAGAAATATGGATTGGAATTGCAAACACATCTCATATATATAAAGGTATGTGTCAACCTATAAAGATTTCTGTAAAATATTGCATCACAAAAAGAACATTGTTAATTTATCTATACATACTCAAAGTCATATATTAGTTCAGAGTTATTTTCTATATGCTTCCAACTTAATCAAATGTATTATTTTCTTTTTCTTCTTCACTATTTACTAATTTTCTTCGGATGTTAACAAAAATTTGAATTATATACATAATTAGCCCCAACAAAATTTGAGAGATTTGGGAGAACATTTTTGGAGAAGTAAAATTCCACCTGACTTGGAAAGGTGAACCAAAATGGCAAGATAAATTGCAATGCTGCATACACAAATCCTTATATATATACTCTTGTATTTATCTTTAACTGGGTACCTATCTCTGTATACATGCTGAATTTAGAACACAAACTTGTATAGTAGATATGTACACTAAGGATTCATAGGACACATATTAGATGGGTCCAGGAGTCCCTTTTAGTCCAATGACTAATGAGTCATTTTAGCTTTTTGGATATCTGTCACAACCCCTTTCTAGTTTCAGAAATATTTAAGTAGCCACAATTCTGACAAATGCAGCAACTCTAATAACATTTAAGCCGTGGTATATTTATATTTAGGTAGCTTGTATAAACAACTCTGTAAGTGCATACTAAAAAATGCCATTGATCTTCCTTCTGCAGGCTCCAATTTTAAAGCTCAGAGAATGCCTCTTCAGGGCAGTGGGAAGACGTCTGTTTAGTTTGTTAAAACTAGGAAAACCACCACAGAAAACCATATCCCATTCTTAGCATGCTAGCTATTCTCCACTTACACCTTTGGATTCACCGTTCTTTACCCCACTCTATTCTCTGTGAAGATGAGTTCTATGGACTCTATTATCTAAAATCCCTTGCCTTCTGATTTCCTGGTAGATTGCACTGGTAGAAGATCAGAGGAAGGAAAAGGGAGAGGTTATTGTATTCAGCCCTCCTTGTTGCTTTTCTACAAGGTCTTGGTTACTGTGCTCTCAAGGCTTTGCACTCCTTTACCTATGCTTCCAGCACTTGGCAAGTATTCACATACCCACAATTACAAACTCTCCAGGTTTTGGCAACAGCAACTTTATGTTGTTCCTTCAGGCTGACAGATAGTATAAAAATTTAGATAGGCTTTCCATTCCATAAGATATCACACTAGTCCATTACACTGATGGCATTAAGCTTATTGGACTTACTGAGCAAAAGGAAGGAACTACTCTAGACTTACTGGTAAGACATTTGCATGTCAGAGGGAGGGAAATAAATCTGATAAAAGTTCAGGGTCCTTCTACCTCAGTGAAATTTCTAGGGGTCCAGTGGTGTTGGGTATGTTGAGATATTTCTTCTAAGGTGAAGGATAAGTTGTTTTATGTAGCCCCTCCTACAACCAAAAAAAGAGCTACAAAGTCTTATTGTATCTTCTTGGATTTTGAAGGCAACACATTTCTCATTTGAATGGGTTACTCTCACCCATTTACTGACTCAAAAAGCTTTCAGTTTTGAGGAGAGGTCAGAAAAAGTGAAGGCTCTGCAGCAGGTCCAGGCTGCTCTGCCACTTGGGCCCTATGACTTAGCAGATGCAATGGTGTTTGAACTGTTTGTAGTAGATAGAGATGCTATTTTCAGGCTTTGGCAGGCCCCTGTAGGTGAATCACAGTTCAGAACCATAGGATTTTGAAGTAAAACCCTGAAATCCTCTGCCTATAACTACTCACCTTTTGAAAAAAAAATAGCTTTTTGCTTGCTACTGGGTCTTAATAGAGACTGAACATTTAGCCATAAGTTACCAAGTTACCATTTGACCTGAGGTGACCATCATGAATTGGGTACTATCTTACCTATCAAGCCACAAAGTTGGGTGTGCACAGCAGTGTTCTATCAACAACTGAAAATTGTATATATAAGAATGAGCCCAAATAGGCCCTGAAAGCACAAGTTACATGGAGAAGTGGCCCAAATACCCATGGTTCCCACTCCTGATACCCCTCCTTCTCCTTCCCAGCCTGCACTTATGACCTCATGGGGAGTTCACTATGATCAGCTGACAGAGGCAGAAAAGACTCAGGCCTGGTTTACAGATGGTTCTGTATGAAATGCAGGCAATACCTGAAAGTGGATAGTTGCAGCACTATGGCCTGTTTCTGGGACATCCCTGAAAGGCAGTGGTGAAGGAAAGCCCTCCCAGTGGGCAAAACTTTGATTTACTTGGAAGGACAAATGTGATTATATACGAATTAATGGGCTGTAGCCAATGGTTTGGCTGAATAGTCAGGAACTTAAACATGATTGGAAAATTGGTGACACCAAAATTTGGGGAAAAAGTATGTGGATAGACCTTTCTGAGAGGGCAAACACCAGGAAAATATCTGTTTCCCAGGTGAATACTGATCAAAGGGTGACCAAACCATAAGAGGATTTCAATTGTCAAGTGGTTAGGATAATCCATTTGTGGATATTAATCAGCCTCTTTCCCTAGTCACCTCTGTCATTAGCCAATGGGCTCATGAACAAAGTGACCATGCTGGCAGGAATGGAGGTTATGCATGGGCTTAGAAAACATGAACCTCCACTCATCAAGGCTGAGCTGGCTACAGCCACTACTAAGTGCCCAATCTGCTAGCAGCAGAGATCAGTGCTGAGTCTCTCATGTGGCACCATTGAGTGGGATGAGCAGCCAGACAATCTGGCAGGATGATTATATTGGACCACTTCCATCATGGAAGGAACAGTGTGGTGCTCAAACTGGGAAATCCATCACATCACCACAGCTATGTTCATAACATCAGTAAGAGATTATTCTGCATCCATGTCTTGAAATCCATTTGACTGGTTGCTTCCTAACATAAATTCCTGATTTCACTCTCTCATCCATCCACTAATCCTTCCATTTATTTCTACTGGCATTTCCTTGATCAAATGCCTCATAAACAGAATCACTCAACAATTATCAGTCAAGCACCATGCCCAACATAGGGTACAACTGGTTCTCAAGGAACAATGCCACAAGAAAAATCTTACCCTGATGAATATTTCACTCAGCCATTCCCTACTTAGGGTTTCCATTATCCCTGAGTTGTTGAAAAACAGTGTCTCTGAGAATATGAGAAGGAATTTACAAGGCTGATCAAATGCTGTGCTTCACATAAATTTAGGCTGGCTTGACAAAGATAGTTTGATGTTAAACTTTTTACATCAGTTTTTCACACTGTATCTCATTTGCTTTATTCCAGGTCCAAACCCCTGCTTATGCCCCTCAATCTTTCCCTTATTACAATACTTGATACAGTCCTGTAAGTTCCAAGACAGGAGTTTTTGGTAGCCCTCACTTCTTCTTTCCTAACCCATGGTCTCTGCATGGAAATAACATTCATTGGAAATCAAGCAGGTGGGAGGCGGCAGGAAGGGATGGGAAAATTCACACCTAATGGGTACAGTGCACACCCTCTAGGTGATGGCCACATTTATAACTTTGGCTGAAATGGTCCGAAAGCAATTTATGTAACCAAAACGTTTATACTCCTGTAATATTCTGAAATTTAAAAAATGCTGTGCTTATGCACCCCTTTTCTGCGACTTTTCTGGCTTAGGCTTTGAACATCTCCCATTGCCATAATTAGTCCTCCTGAACAAGGTGTTTTCTTATTAACATTCAGATTCACATGCTTATTTTGACAATAGAGAATCTGCCTAATTTAGATGCATTTTCTAATAGCTGTTAATATTAATAATATGATAAGCATTTTTATCTCCATCCACCTAATTTCTTTGTGCATCTTTCAATCAGGTCCAAATCCAAGTAGCTCCAATCCATTATTGTCATTTTCTGGATTACAGCAGACTCATATACATCATCAAATCTAATGAGGAAGTGTCTGATGCTTTCTTAGTATCTTAGAGTATAAATGCAAATGGTGAGCAGTATACAATTATGCCTTCTCTCCAGGAAAGCAAGAATGGTTTATTCAATCCAGGTGTCATAATGAGAGTCAGACAGAACTTGGACTATGAGTGAATATTGATCACACTTTACATTAAAACTACTCAAAATGAAAATTAAAACAAAAATAATATAATTCTATTTTGAACACTAAATGCTACTGCCAAAGAAACCTATAAAATAAAGCTTATTCCTGAAGAATTAGTTTTTATTGATGATAAATAGGGCATAAAACTTACATGAATCTTAAAATTTTATTAGCTTAGTTATGTTTTTTAATTTTTTCTTCTCCTGGGTTATTCCTTTGCAAATTTTCTGAGTGTCGATAATAAACATAGGTATCAATAGAGGTACAACTTTCCAGGGAGATAGTCATCAGGTACCAAGACAGAAATCAATGTCAGTTAGTCATGCAAAAGTTCTTTATTTCTTTATATAATTAGTGCTAAGAAACCTTGATTTCATTAGACACACTATTATGAGAAAAAGAGATAATTATAATCTCATGGGCAATAAAAACAACAAAGATGTAAACTTTGATTACTCCTCTTATTAAACTTACAAGCAATGGGTTTTTGAAAAAGCTATCATTCCTGTATTTTAGACAGGGAATGTAGCTTTTGAAAATAAAGTAGCTCTAAAGATTTTTAAACATGTCTTTTTGTAGACATATGCTTTCATTTTTCTAGGGTAGATATGTAGGAGTGGAATTGCTTGATCATAGCATAGGTGTATGTTTAACCTTATGACAAACTGTCAAACTGATTTTCAAATTGGCTTACCATTTTACACTCCCACCAACAATATATGAAAGTTGAGGTTGCACTAACTCCTTGGCAACATTTGGAGGTATCTGTCTTTTTATTTAAGCCATTCTGGTGCATATATAGTAGGAAATTCTGTTGGACAGTGTTCGTTTAGAAGCTAGTTTTATGCCAGGTTCTACACGTTGAAAATTAGCTATAAGTTTGGGATTAAAAAAAAAATTGTGGGCCTGGCACGGTGGCTCACGCCTGTAATCCTAACACTCTGGGAGGCCGAGGCGGACAGATTGTTTGAGCTCAGGAGTTCGAGACCAGCCTGAGCAAGAGCAAGACCCAGTCTCTACTAAAAAAAATAGAAAGAAATTATCTGGACAACTAAAAAAATATATAGAAAAAATTAGCCGGGCACGGTGGCGCATGCCTGTAGTCCCAGCTACTCGGGAGGCTGAGGCAGGAGGATCGCTTGAGCCCAGGAGTTTGAGGTTCCTGTGAGCTAGGCTAACGTCACAGCACTCACTCCAGCCAGGGCAACAGAGTGAGACTGTGTCTCAAAAAAAAAAAAATTGTGGATGTATTTTTTTTACAGCTAAATTTAAGGAAAATTTTAAACAACAAAACATAAAGAATACATTTTAAAAATAATCTGATATATATGTATATCACACACATATGTAATATGTGTATATATATTTATATATATATCCATTTGTAATTACTTAGACAATACTTATTATTAAAATTTTGTTAAACATCAAATATCTATGCTATTTTGGACAGGAAGTTTCTTTAATGATGTTCATTTCTGTGTGTCAATATTCCTTATGAAAACAGGAGTATCCAAAGATTTAATAGTCTTGAGTTTCTCTTTCAGAAAGAATGTTCAGTGACCATTTCTGTTATGGTTTCAGATCTTCTACAATAACCCAAATGTCCCTCCACTTTTGGCTATTCTAATCTAGATTCTTTTTTCCTTAGACCTATTTGTACATAACAATTTATATATTGATAAACAATCTTACAGATTGAGAACAACAAAATTTAAAAAAAGAAAGAAAATACTTGTAATAAGTTACTGCAAAATTACTGCAGACAAAATGAAACAGAATTCAAAATATTGAAAAGAGAAATTACACAAAGGTACAAGTAATAGATTTTATTTTGGTAAGTATCAGCAGCTAATAAAAATTATTTTGTTTTAAAATCTCTAAATTGATCTACCTAGATAACTTTCCATACTGGAGTTAATTTATGTTAATAATAAGAATATGCTGTATTTACTGCAAGATCATAGTTAAATAATGCTATTTTTTTCAAATTTACTCCTTATTCATTTTAAATGACAAGTTTTCACTGGGTTTAATTAGAATTTAATATAATGTTTAGTATGAAGCTAAAATTAAATATAATTTCAATAATATAGTGAGTTATCATTAACATTTATGTTTTGTAACTGTAGTATTTCTTTTTTTTATTTCAGCATAATATGGGGGTACAGATGTTTAGGTTACGTGTGTTGCCCTTGCCCCCCCTCCTCCCCTCAGTCAAGGTTTCAAATATGTCCATCCTATTGCGTGGTGCGCATTGCACTCTTTGTGTATGCATATACCCGTCTCTTCCACCCTCCTCCCCCCTCTCCCCTGCCCAATATCTAATAGATGTTATTCTTATATATGCACTTATGTGTTGATCCGTTAATACCAATTTGATGGTGAGTACATGTGGTGCTTGTTTGTCCATTCTTGGGATACCTCGCTTAGTAGAATGTGTTCCAGCCCGTTCCAGGAGTATATAAGAGGTGCTATGTCACCATTGTTTCTTAAAGCTGAATAGTACTCCATGGTATACATATACCACAGTTTATTAATCCACTCAT